>JAABKJ010012965.1:0-10407 GCA_011634705.1 Andricus grossulariae
TTCGGCGGTAACCATCTGTGCTAATCTATTTGGCTCATTTACTAGTGCTAGCATTCTTTTTGCAATTACTTTCCCATTGTTCTTATCTGATATGATTGTGATTCTGAAGTGATTAATAATGGCACAAACTATCCGGAAATCGTCCATAAAATGGTCTATGCTTATGACCAAAATAATTTTTTCTCCTTATCTCCGAAACCGCTCAATTAACAGAAAAACTAAGAACATATTTGGAATCAGCATACCAAAAAAAATAGGGTAATACACTTCTCTAAGATGAACACATTGGGCCCAAAATTGGCACCATCCTTTACCATTTCCGAAATATTTCGTTTGATGTAATTTGAAAAAAAATGACATCTCTGTTTGCTTAATAATGGCAAAGTATATAAGAATAAAGAAAATATTCAAAAAGTCAAACTGAAACAATTCCAGGGATAAACTTTCTAACCGAGATTATATATAAAGGATATATATTTTTAATTAAAACAAATATTTCTTCAATGAAGAAAGGAGTGTGATAAAAAGTATTTGGCCCTTCATAGAAAAATTTAAAGAAATGACAAATAAAGTTGGAAAGGGTTACAAAATATTTTCAAAGCTTCAAAACATTTTAGGGTATTTCACAGGGTCCAAAGGAATTTTTAATAGAATTCAATAATTTGAAGAAATTCGAAAGGATATAAAAGATTTTAGAGTATTCGTATAACTTCCAAAAAATTTTAAAGAATTTTAAGCAGTTTCAAGAAGGATTTAAAAGTATTTGGAATATTTGAATGTATTTCAAAAGTTATCAACAAATTTTGAATATATTTCAGTAATTTGAACGTATTCCAAAAGATCTTTAAGATTTGAGATTTTTTATAAACTTCCAAGAAATTATGAAAGATTACAATAATTTGAAGGGATTTCAATGTATTACCAAGATGTTATGGTATTATTTCAAATTCTAAGGAATTTTCAAGAGCTTTACAAAGGTTTAAGACATTTCAGAAGGTTTCAAATGGTGTCAAATAATTTAGGGTATTTTAAAAGATTGTAAGGAATTTTTAAATGGATTTTATTAATTTGAAGCGATTTCAAAGTATTTTAAAGATTTCGGGGCGTTTTTAAAAATTTCAAGGAATTTTAAAAAGCTTGAAAAATTCTCAAATGATTTAGAAAGATTTATAAATATTTGAAATATTTTAGGGTATGTTCACAGATTCCAAGGATTTTTAAGGTGTTTAAAAAGTTTCAAGGGATTTCAAAAGATTTCCAATTATTTGAAATACTTTAGGGTATTTTAAAAGACTTCAAGCAATTTTTAATAAATTTCGATAACATGAAGGGATTTCAAAGGATTTGGAAAACTTTAGGGTATTTTAAAAAATTTGAAGGAATTTCCAAGACCTTCAGGAAGTTGTAAGAGATTTAAAAGGATTTTAAATATTTTCGGGTATTTTGAAATATTCCAAGAAATGTTTAGTTTCTCTAAGTATTTCAATGGAATTTCAAAGGATTGGAAATATTGTGAGGTATTTTAAAAGATTCCTAAAATACGATTTCGCCTGCCATTTTCAATTGCAATAACAACATGTAATTAATTCAAAATTATTTACATCAGTGTGCACTCGATAAATAAACTTTCCCGAAGCATAACTTGATAGTTTAATATAAATGGATAATTTGTTACTAAAATTTGTGTTGTCAGAGAGAAAGTGAGACTAAACACTTCCATAAGAAGCACAAATATCAGTTTAGTGGCGCCTCTGCGGTCCATTTCGGGTAGCTACTTCCAGTCTCACACCACCTCACGCTCACGCATACGCGACGCACACAGCCCCAACTCGTTGAGCGACATGTCGGTTGTCGAAAGGAAACGGTACGAACCCGGTCCGTAAATTTAACAAACGCAAAGGATTTAATTGTCGCGAGAGTACTAGACGGGCGCCGGGTAATCGCGTTTTAAGGGGGTCTAGTTAAATTATATCTCATAGTGATAATACAATTGCAGAAGAGAAAAATGCAAATTGTGTCAAAATCATCTAAAAATGTTTGCACAATTTTGACAGTTTGCAGGTTTTGTTGTTATCTTTTTTCCCGATCTTCCCATATTTTCTCTGCAAAATCTTGATGTTTTACAGGTTTCCAAATACGCATCAAATTTTTATAATTCTTGTCAATAAGATATTTCTTCTTTTACAGGATTTTAGTTTGAAACGGCCCACTTTTAATTAGACTACCGCCCGGAATTTTTGAAAATTTCTTACAAAATATTACAAATAAAAATCTCTATTACTTTTTTAAAATAAAAAATCACCCGACGGTATCCCAATGGAGTCAAGCATACTAATAAAATATAACTTTTGTTTGAGTTGTATTTTGTATTGTATTTATTACTCTCTGTTTAACGGGTTTGAGGGCTCCGTTCCCTTTAAATGGTTTACAATTTCACTTGAGAGGGCTGGAGAGCTTTTGTAAGGTCATCGCCGGCCACCGTTTTCATCGAACGTATGAGGAAAAATATGAATGGTGTGGTATGCCAGGATTCATAAAATAATGAGCTTCAAGGAGCATTTGTCAATTTTGCATAAGCATTAATTATATTAAAAATATACTTGGGCTAAGTTATTCTACTTTTGAAGACTAATTTCTCGGCTTGTAATGATTATTTCGCAAATTTTCGAAATTTCGAATCTAGATTGATATTTTATCTACACATGTGTGTATCTAATTTAAAAATGTCTCTTAAATAAATATGAAAAAACATGTGCCGACAAAGTGTCTGCATCGAGTAAATTCAAGGCAAGTAACTACCGATCCTGGCGGCCAAATATTGAGATCTTTCGACCCGCCCACGCTATTGTACTAACTACAATACATACCCCTTACCTCACCACGGCAAGTTCCAGGGCCCACTGTAATTCACATCTGACACCACTCTCAAGAAAACCTGCTCAGATTCATTTCTGAATTTTCTCTTTAGCCACCAAAGAAATGTACGAAATCTTAGTCCTCAAAAAATTTTCCAAAAATACTTCTCTGACGTGCAACGGATTTGAATGTTTCTTGAAACTCTGATTCGAATGATATATACTTTTAGGAGTCACTTTTGGTCATAAAAATTGAACATAATAATCGAAAAATGAAAACGCCCCAAGTTTCCTCTCTTGGCAATCGAATGTCAATAGCAAAAATTTGGATAGAAATTTTTTAATCTATCGTTCGTCTATCCAATCGTCTTCAACAGAAGAGTAACTTTGAACAAGCATATTTTCAATGTCATGAATATTCATTAAAATTAAGGAAATATTCGTTCTACCTTATTTATTTACAAATCCAGGCATACCACATACGTTATAATTGCTGACAATGGTTATACATAATATATAGCTGCAAGAATTCGAAATAAAGTTGAAAATGTTGAAAACACTTTACTTCAATTTTCGTCTGATCGAAATATTTCATTGGGATACTTTCGAAACATACTTGATATTGAGTGAAAATTTGTAATTCAATTTCTCAATGTACTAGAAAAAAAGCGCTTTGTATTGAAATCTTACATTTCAATTGTTAAACAATCGTTACAAACCGAGAAATTAGCCTTCAAAAGTAGGGTAACTTTGACCAAGCATATTTTTAATGTCATCAATATTAATTTAAATTTGAGAAATATTCGTTCTACCTTATTTATTTACAAATCCAGGCATACTACATACGTTGTAATTGTTAACCACGGTTATACGTAATATATAGCTGCAAAAGTCGGAATCAAGTTTAAAATGATGAAAATACTCTACTTGAATTTTCTTCTAATCGAAACATTTCATTGGGATAGTTTCGAACTTTGATCAAGCATACTTTTAATATCATTAATATTCATTAAAATTTGAGAAATATTCGTTCTATCTTATTTATTTACAAATCCAGGCATGCCACATACGTTGTAATTATTAACAGTCGTTACAAATAATATATAGCTGCAAGAAATCGAAATAAAGTTTAAAATGTTGAAAATACTCTACTTGAATTTTCGTCTGATCGAAACATTTCAGTGTGATAGTTTGGAAATATACTTGATATCGAGTGAAAATTTGTAATAAGATTTGTCAATATACTAGAAAAAAAGCATTTTGTATCGAAATCTTACCTTTGAATTGTCAAACAATCGTTACAAACCGAGAAATTAGTCTTCAAAGGTAGGGTGACTTTGAACAAGCATATTTTTAATGTCATCAATATTCATTAATATTTGAGAAATATTTGTTCTACCTTATTCATTTACAAATCCAGGCATATCATATACGTTGTAATTGTTAACAATGGTTATACGTAATATATAGCTGCAAGAAGTCGAAATCAAATTGAAAATGTTGAAAATAATCTACTTGAATTTTTTTCTAATCGAAACATTTCATTGAGATAGTTTTGAAATATACTTGATATGAAGTGCAAATTTGGAATTAAATTTCTCAATATACTAGAAAGAAAGCGCTTTGTATTGAAATCTTACTTTTTATTTGTTAAACAATCGTTACAAACCGAGAAATTAGTCTTCAAATGTAGGGTACACTTGACCAAGCATATTTGTAATGTCATCAATATTCATTTAAATTTGAGAAATATTCGTTCTACCTTATTTATTTACAAATCCAGGCATACCACATACGTTGTAATTGTTAGCAATGATTATACATAATATATAGCTGCAAGAAGTCGAAATAAATTTTAAAATGTTGAAAATACTCTACTTGAATTTTCTTTCAATCGAAGCATTTCACTGGGATAGTTTCGAATTTTGACCAAGGCATACTTTTAATATCATTAATATTACTTAAAATTTGAGAAATATTCGTTCTATCTTATTTATTTACAAATCCAGGCATACTACATACGTTGTAATGGTAAACAATCGTTACAAATAATATATAGCTGCAATAAGTCGAAATCAAGTTTAGGATGTTGAAGATACTCTACTTGAATTTTCGTCTGATCGAAACATTTCATTGCGATAGTTTCGAACTTTGACCAAACATACTTGTAATATCATAAATATTCATTAAAATTTGAAAAATATTTATTCTACCTATTTATTTACAAATCCATGCATGACACATACGTTGTAATTATTAACAATCGTTACAAATAATATATAGCTGTAATAAGTCGAAATAAAGTTTAAAATGTTGGAAATACTCTACTTGAATTTTCGTCTAATGGAAACATTTCGTTGGGATTGTTTCGAAATATACTTGATATCAAGTGCAAATTTGGAATTAAATTCCTCAATATACTCGAAAAAAGCGCTTTGTATTGAAATCTTACTTTTTGATTGTTAAACAGTCGTTACAATCTGTGAAATTAGTCTTCGAAAGTAGGGTAACTTTGACCAAGCATATTTTTAATGTCATCAATATTCATTAAAATTTGAGAAATATTCGTTCTCCCTTATATATTTACAAATCTAGGCAATTCACATACGTTGTAATTGCCAACAATGGTTATACATAAAATACAGCCTCAAGAATGCGAAATAAGGTTTAAAATGTTGAAAATACTCTGCTTAAATTTTCTTCTAATCGAAACATTTCATTGGGATAGTTTCGAACTTTGACCAAGCAGGTACAAGTTCAGGTTGCGCCCTTGTACCTGCCTCTATTTCCTGCATTTACAACTAACTTTGCATATGGATTCGTATACAAATGTGCACTCATGTGTCCTCGTGTTGCACATTTTAGTGACATCATTGATATTCCATACACCTGGTTCAGGTATACTAGCACGTAAAACTCTGCAGTCTGGGCTACAATTCAATATTCCTTTATAATGCAATGTTTAAAAATAGTACATTTGGAAGATCACAGGTCCTCCCTCTTTTAACCTGATCCCCTCTTGTCACTCTTTCAGTGAAAAGATAAGATTGTATCGGATTTTCAAATAATCATTTACTGAACCGTTGTGATCCCCAAAATTCAGAAATCGCTTTCGACAATCGAGAATACATACCATCCGTCTTTGTCTACATTTTTTGGTCTTGGTGATTTTCTCCTGCCTTCGAAGATGCCGATCTCTTCATTCTTTTTATGTTTGCTGGAAAGAACTTAAAAATATGACGGTGAGAAAGTGTAATACTATCTTCTCACAATCATGAGTAAACGGAGAAAAACCCGTGTTGCTAAATACTACGCGGTTTTTTAGAAATGTTTCCACTTTTCTGAATAAATAATGTCATGAACAAATAATAAGTGAAACTCAAGAAAAATGTTACGATATTCTTTATAAAAATCAAAATTAATCAAGTATTCGTATTAAAATATAGAAAGAAATGCAAACAAATATTAAAATTATTATAAGTTTATTGACATATGAATCAATGAATGTTACATTAACTTTATTCATTTGAAATATCATTCTGATTGTTCTATAACATTTATTGCATATAATTTCATTAAGATTGAAAAATGTTCAATAGAATCATTTAAAATTTATGTGAATAATAGAAGGTATTCCGGTAATTAATTTAATAGAATGTAAAAAATAAAGCAATATGATTCTTATGAAATATCCAATGATCCAAAAATGCAATTCATGATATTATAAATATTATTATTTACATAGTTATTGAAATTTAATAATTTGAATAAATAATTAATTATTTGAAAACGTGAATTTTTTAAAATTGTTATTACTAATAAACAATTCCTGAGAAATTATTTCATATTCTTAGTGCAAGGACAAAAATCCTAATTTTGATAATAAAGAAAAATATATAAAATATCTTCTGTCCGAAATGGCCTAATTCATGGGATTGTGCGATAATCTCACGCTGCATGCCTTTGGGTACAACAAACAACTTCCTACCATCTCTCTCGCGATAAAGCAACCCTCCTTCTGTTACGTAATCTTCATGAGTTCCATTATCGAGTAATTTCTTTATTACGGTAACCTTTTCATTTGATTCCTGGTCTAGTCTTAGCCGTTCTACCATAATATCGCGAATTTGTAGCACAACCGGATAACGACTCAGAGAATCAGCGTGGCGCATTCGTGTTCCTGCTCTATGCTCTACTGTGTACTGATACGCCTGTAATTGAAACGCCCATCGCTTAGCACGATTATTTATTTCTTTTTTATCCATTGTCTGCTTAAAAGCAATGCAGTCCGTAACAATTTTAAACGATCTTCCAAACAAATACGGCCGAAACTTTTCTACAGCATAAACTACGGCCAGAACTTCTAAATCATAGCTACAATATTTTCGCTCTACGTCGGTCGTCGCTCTGCTAAAATAAAAACATGGATGCATCATCCCGTCTTCCGCACATTTTTGCATTAAAACTGCACCATAGCCGTCGATTGATGCATCGGTGTGCACCTCAATTTCTAAGCGTGGATCGAAAATACGCAGTACAGGCTCTTCACATAATGCCTGCTTTAACAATTTAAATGAAATACGCTGTTCTTCTCCGAAATAAAATTCAACGTCGTCCCTCGAACAATCTCGCAATGCTTTCGCCATCCACGTGAATCCTTCTATAAATTTACGCATGTAACCTGCAAGTCCTAAAAAACTAGCTACCATCTTTTTGTTCTTCGGTTCAGGAAAATCGCGTACGGCTTTTACTTTTTCTAGGAATGGTTTAATCGTACCACCTTCAACTATATGTCCTAAGTATTCGATGCGTGTTTCTAACAATTGACATTTTTTCCAATTAATCTCGAGTACATAGGACTCTGCTAATTTCAAAACACGTTCTAAATTCTTTATCGCTTCGTCTTTATTTTTTGCAATAATTACAACGTCGTCTAGATAAACGAGTACAATCCCTTCACGAATCAAGTCTTTAAAAATATACGTGATATACCTCTGAAAAACAGCAGGCGAATTACAAAAACCGAATGGTACTTTCTGAAACTCGTACTGCCCTGTCGACGTCACGAAAGAGGTGTATTTTCGGGTTTCTTCTTCTATTTCTACGTGATGAAATGCATTTTTCAAATCAATCGTGCTAAAAACTCGTACTTGAGTCAATTTATCCAATTGATCATCGATAACAGGCAACGGAAAATGATCGCGAATTACTTTTTTATTTACTGCACGGTAATCAATGCAAACTCTAGGAGCGCCTCCTTTTCTACGAACAACTACTACTGGACTTGCATCCTCGGAACAACTAGGACGTAAAACCTTTTTATCTAACCATTCTTCTATCTGTTCTGGAGTTTCTTGATGTTCGGTTTGTGCTAAACGGCGCGGACTTTGACATACCGGTATATCGTCTTTAAGTAAAATTTTCATTTTAACCGGAGTTGTGTTCTGCCCTGTAGGCCTGTAATTTTCAATCATCGTTTTTACTTTTATCTTAGAATTTCCTAAAAGATGACTAACCGCATTTTCCTATGGTGAATCTACTACCTTAACGCAATAAACAATATTATTTCGTCATTCGGAAGTTTCTTAAAATTTGCAATGGAACCCTGTATAGTTATCGCAGCTTTCTTCAGCATACCATTACCAATTATAACATTGAAATCTTTGCTTCTTACCACATGAAACCTCAATTCGTATACCTCGTCGTCGAGTTCTGCTTCCAGGATGAGAATACCGGCTGTTGTCATTTTATCCTCTTCAGACATCCAACATAGCGTTTTAGGCCCTTGATCCATTACTGGTGATCCTATCTTCTTGTACATGTCGTAACTCATCAGGTGAACATCACTGACGATATCCAGCTGACAGGTGATGACCTTGCCATTCAGTTTCACGTCCTTGTATACTCTACAGTGCTCCTCTTCCTGGACCAGCAACACCTTCATCGTTTCTTCGTCGTTTTTACCTTCTTTTCGAATCATTTTCACGTGTGATGAGGATGCGGATGGAAGTCCTCGCTTTGGTTGATCACACTGCGCAGATAAATGACCAAAATTGTTGCAATTAAAGCATTTAGCGCCTTTTTCGCGGCATTTACAGTCCTTTGATTCGTGACCTCGGCTGCCACAATTGAAACACACTTTCGAAGAATTCCTCGTCGTCGTCGTCTCGTCCTTTCTTCTTTCTGAATCCCTCCTTGATCCGTCTCCCTTGGATTGAATCTTCTTCTCGTTCTTCGAAATTTTTTCCTTCATGAGCTGGTAATCCTCCAGCGATTTTATAAACTCTTGTATTGTCCATTTTTCGTAAAGAATCGCCTTGTTACTTTCTGAATCGTTGATACCAGCAATCTTGTACTTAATAACTGATCTCTGACTCAAATTTCCACGGCTTCCTAGGCTTCTCATTTGCAGCAAGTATTCCTTGCAGGATTCACGAGGTAACTTCCTTATTTTTTGCATCGCTTCGCGTAGGTCGCATCCGTCCATCTCCGAGCCAAATTCTTCCTTCAGACCGTCCTGCAAAGTATTCCAAGTCGTGATGGTCCGTTGACTCTCGAGCCATAATTTTGCCAGCCCTGTTGAAGACTTTTTGACGCAAACCAGTGTCTGCAAATCACTCCACGAGTACATTTCCTTGCACTCGGTGATGTGAGTGATCCACTGATTTACCGTAAAAACTGGATTCTCACCATCGACTTTATTGATGGTGCCTTCCACATCTCTAAGTTGAACCCCACTTTCACGTAGTGCTGGCGTCGAAGCTCTAGATACCCTTAGTTGCTCCTGCAGCTGAGCTATTTGAATTTCCAAATCTTGCTCGCGCGACATTTTTGCGTTGATGACCGTCGTGTCCTCTTTGTTGCAACGTTCTCCTCTCTCGGCCTTTCCCTTGCGCCCCTTCCGCCGTCGCTTCCCCCGTAGGATCCTCAACTTTCTCTTTTGGTGTCTTCGCTGGAGATTTATTTTTTAGCGTCGTTTTTGTCTTTCGTCGTTGGTTTTCGCGATTAGGATTTTTTCGATTTAAGCGCTGGATTTCGTGTAACCACCATACCACTTTTCCTCGTCTTTGCTACACGTCGTTCGTCGTCGTATTCGTTGTCGCTTTGGCGTCGTTGTGGTGGTTGGCGTCATTACTCCCAATTGAGCATTCATCACAGACAAAAATCCTAAAAGTCACTGCACTTCACTTTAAACCTCATAAGTCACTTTTCACTCGTCATGTAGCACTTTTTAACACAAGTGAGAACTTTATTCACTGTACACTACACTTCCGCTTTCACCGCGTCTCTTCGCGTCACGTCGCGTCATCAGCGTCCTAAGTCCTAATTTCGTAAAAACGTCCTAATCACTTCACTGTTGTTTTTTACCTCATCCCGAACGAGCCCCCAAAATTGTGGGAATGAGGTTTAATGAACAACAGTGATTTTATTAACAATAAAATCGTTTAATGGAAATACTTAAAATATGTACATCGACGTAACATTGATTTTCGTCGTACTCGATCGGGCGTACATGATCGAACTGACCCTTCCGTTCAGAGGACTGGGGGTC
>JAABKJ010012966.1:0-10407 GCA_011634705.1 Andricus grossulariae
CGAAAAGAATAATTTTCAACAACAAAAATGAATTCTTAACAAAAAATATAATAGTGGATATTCTGTACAAAAAAAAATGAATCTCAACAAAATTTTTAACCAAGAAGATTAATTTTTCATTTAAAAAACCATGTTTTTAACCAAATGCATACATTTTTAAATAAATAGTTAAATTTTCAAATGAAAAAGACAAATTTTCAATGAAAAAATTAATTTTTAATAATATAGTTAAATTTTCACCCGAAGAGATGAATTTTCAACAAAAAAGTTCATTTTCAACAAAACAGTTGCACTTTTTACCAAACGAGGAAATTTCAACTAAAAAGATTAGTTTTATACTAATAAAGCCGAAAATTTACCTGACAAATATAAATTTTTAACCAAAAATTACATTCTCGGATAAAAAGTTAAATAAAAAAAGCGGATATTTAACAAAATAGTTCAATTTTTAACCAAAGAGGTCAACATTCAACCAAAAAATAAATCAATTTTTAACCAACTGGTTCCACTTTTACATGATTAGTTGAATTCTCTATTTAAGTAAATAAATTTTGAACTAAAAATGAAATAGTTACATTTTCTGTTAAAAATAGTTACATTTTCGGTTAAAAAATCAAATCTTTCAACAAACAAGTAAAAATGAGTTTTGAACTAGAAGGACGGACCTTCAATAAAAAAACATATACGGCAAGCCAGTGCAAATAGTGTTGGATATCTCAGTCATTTTTCAACCATTTCTAATCAATAAAAGGTCATTACACTTTCAATATACACTCGAACTCCAAAGATACGAGCTCCAAAGGTACGAGCACTTCACAGATACGAGCGCCCCGGCTCCAAAGGAGCGATCGGAATTTTTTCCCACCCTAGCCGAAAGTAAGGCGCGCGCGAACGCGCGCTGTTTTGAATTCGACGTTTGTTCATTGCGAATTGCATACGCGCGCATGCGCGCAGTAGGTCTGTGTGCGTTCTGACGCATTACTCACGAAATCTAAACGTCGCAGGAGTGGGAGCCCCTTTCACACTCGTATCTTTGGATTTCCCGATTCCCGAGATTCTCGTATCTTTGGAGTTCGAGTGTAACTAGTTTTAAGGCCGTGTAGTGCCGCCGCGGGGAGGTTGAGGCAGCGGGGCCTGGCTGACAGTCCCCACCGCTTGGTTGCGACTTCGTTGTCGGTCTCGCAGCCAATCGGCGAGCTCGACGCCGTCCCCTCCGCCACAGGCAGTTCTGTGCGGAGGCAAGCGAGAGCCGGGATCGACTCTCACAAATCAGTTCGTGTTCGAGTTTTCCGGAGGACAGTTGCGTCAGCTCTGTCCTCTCTCTTGAATAAAAGCAACCTTGCCAACTTCAAATCAATCGCCTCTTTCTTTAAATTCCAGTCTCTAATTTAGCTTTACTCTCGTGACTTCTTTCTCTTGTATGACGATAGTGCATCCAGTTCGTCGGATCGAATTTTGTCCCTTTCTTTTCATCATTGAGTCGGAAGTTCCAGCTACGAGGGTACACGCGTCTTCTTCGTTCATGCTGTCCAGGAGGGCAATCTCATCACCGGAGGTACCCCCCAGGATTGTGGCGTCCCCGGTTTCCACCAGCGGACATTCTCACGGAGAGAAGTCAGGATCGACAGGTGTCATCATCTTTCAGTGGTACCCCACGGATCGGCGGGTCCCTGAATCAACACAAGTAAGTGGCAGGTTTCTTCACTTGAGTGCTTAATTTGTACCCCGGAGATTAGCGACTAGTGCTGGTCTTCGAGTGGCAAATTTAAAATATCTGACGTCGTGGTGCGGCTACCGTACGGATTGACACACCCCCGGCAGTTTTTTTTTTTCAAGTGCTCATGGAGATCGAAAGCTTACGCTTTTTCCCTGCCTTTTTTATTCCGAACCGGGACGTTCGCGTGCGTGGTGTGTTTCGAACACAAAACCCTTTGATGACAGGGGGTTCACGACGCACCCGTCCTAACCAGCGCAACCGACGTCGTCGGTTGCAGCAGGCAGCTGAGGCCGGCCTACCATATCCCGTGGAATGATATCGGCCAGGAGAGGCACGACGAGCGCGTGGCAACTATTGGCCATCAGACGAGGTCGACCAGGGACGAGGGACCCAAGTCAGCGCCGACCGCGTAGTAACCGGGAGGTACCCTTGACACTCAGGGTCCCCCGTTTCGTAGAGGAGCCGGTACTTTTTTCCGCCGGTGGAATTGACCCAACGTGCGTAACCAACGCGTAAGAGGCTGCCGCTCGCTCACTGGCTCGACCGGAACCGGTAATCACACCGCCAGGCACCGCAGAAATTTACGGTTTTGATTTTCCTTTCATGACGGGTTTCGCGACCTACAAAAAAAAAGGTCTTCATCAGGTGACCATTCACCGGCCCCATCCCTTCCGGGATTGAAAGTCCGCCGTGAGCCTTTTCTTTCGTGATTCTTCGGACGAAACTTCCTTCACCAACGACCCATCCTGCATACCCTTCTTCCCCCTCCCCCAAACACAATAAAAAAATTAAAAAGGTCCACCCACCGCCCACTTTTCCACCCTCTGCCATCACCCATGGACGTACTGACGGCGTGGGATAAATTAATGAAAGGGGACATTAGGCGGGTCGCGCTTCCCCCACCCGTCAGTCAACGAAACGTCCCGCAAGGTATGAGCGGACTGGACGCCTGGCTCGCCGCTCGTGCGCAAGGAAGCGCCGTCGACAAACAAGAGCGTGTCGCTTGTCCGCAACAGAGGCACAACGCTTACCACTACGCACTGTATTCTGCCCCCCCCCCCCACAAGCTCAAACAGCTGGGGCAGAAATTAAAGATTTGCTGAGGTTTTGAAGAATTTTATAAGTGTTGGGAGGATTTTATATGACCCTTAAGGTTTTTCACTATTTTAAATCACAGTGAAGGATTTCTAAGGAATTTTAACGAATTTTATAGATTTACGCTGGCCATCGTCATCCGCCTCATCGTCCGACTCATGGTGAGCCTTTTCATGCGGTTCCTCTTGATGCGGTTCTTCTTAATGTGGTTCCTCTTCATTCGGTTCCTCGTGCTGTTCCTCATGTGGTTCATCTCCTTCATTCGGTTTCGCTACTTCTCTGGGTTGCAGTTCAGGGTTTTGTGGACGCGCGTTTGTCTTAATTTGCTGCTGCTGAACTTCAGCAGGCCGCACCTTCTGATCCCGTTCCTCAAAATCATCATCAAGATTGCTGTCCCCAAAGTCAGGTCCGGATTTAAATTCTTGGCAGGTCTTTGACAAAGCACTATATTGTGCTCCAAGTTAGGCGTTACACAAATTTGAGAGGCCACTTCAAGAAATTCTCTTGAACTCACTTCGCCTCCAGCTGCATTGAGACTTGCCCAACCTCGCGTTATCCTTCCTCTCATTGGCCTGTTAATCAGCTTTGAAGACTGAATTCCGTTTCGCAATCCTTCCTGACATCTTCAATAATCGTGACAAACCCGACGCTGCAGTGAAACTATGTCTTCTGTGGAAAATTATAAAAAATCAATCTCAAGAAAACATGAAAAAATTGAATTTTTAAAAATAAAATTACAATAGTGAAAATAGAAAATTATTTTAACATCAATAAATTTATTTCAGTAAGCTAATCCAATAAAACTAAGAAATAAATATTATAAAAAACTTCCCGACTCACTTGTAAAATGCCAAATTTCCGGGTTGGAGCCAGTCTTGGTTTCTAAGCGATTGCAATACGATTCGATCACATCGCTGATGCAATCTATGCGCCCATAGGCAGAACAATTCTCCGGGCCAAATGTAATTATCCACCGCTCTTCATAATAGTTGAAAATTTTTTTAACTGTTTGAAGTATTTGCGGAGTCGTAAAGTTTTTGAGGTCCTCAAGTGAGCCTTCCATTAGTATCACCGCAGGCAACATTGGTACACTGATCATCTACTTCCAAGTAGTTTGCGAGATACAGGTCCACCGCTCTTTTATACATTTCCTGTACAAAAACACATATAATGATTCAACTTTTCTATAAAGTGTCTGACAAAGCTACAAGGTCGGATCTAGAGACCCCCCCCCCCCATATTTATCAAACAACCTTTTTAATTTTAAAATTTGCAATCAGGTCGGTGTGTTTTGCCCCCCCCCCCACACACACACAATCCGCTATCTAAATTTTTTAATATTTTGATTTTGAACGCAACTTTTAATTTCCAATCGTTTAATGTTTAACCCTTCCTTTAAAAATTTAAGAAAAAACTTTAGTTTCAAGGCATCAAAGATTAAACTATTTTAGAATTACGCATTCAAAACTATAATTTTAAATTAAAATTATAGATATTTAAAAGATGATAAATAGGTATATTATTAATAAGTATCATATTATGCAGTATCAAGTGACATTTAAAACGATGCGATTTATGTAAAAAAAAATCATTGTGATTTTCATCGCTCAAAATTTCAGAATTTAAAATTCTGCTAGATATATTGTGAATCTCTAAGGTTTAATTATTCTAAATACTTTGAAAATTATATGCTTTCTAATTGGAAACTTTGGAAGTTTAATCATTGAAGCTTGAAGCGTCAAAAATTAAAAAATTCTAAACATCGCGTGAAAGTGGAAAACTGCTTAAATTAGAATCTTGAAGCTAATTGTTAAAAACGATTAATTTTTAAATTGTGCATCACGATTTTCATTGCTAATTGCGATTGCTTTCAGGACATGAGAACAGTTCCAATAGATTCAGTATAAGTCCTAGGTTTATCCCATACTTAATCCCAAAAATAATAATTTTCACCCTGAGTTAAAAATGTGCGAATATCTACTAAACTATAACTCGCATAGAGGCTCTTTTTATGTTGATGCCCGGATATATTGTTAAATGTAACCCGCAATTATCGAAAAAAGTTTATTAAACAAAAATCTACAAGCTTCAAAACGCGCGAATTATGAAATGCTGGGAATCTCCTCGTGTGGTCATGTGGAAGTTCGGAAAAATTACATTTATGTCATATACATATTCGGAAAAACAAAAATTAGAATTAATTAAAATTAGGATAAATAAAGATTATGGTGAATAAAAATTTAAAAATACGAAAATTATGCCATTTGGACTGAAAAATGCCCCGGCTACCTTTCAACGAGTTATGAACTAAATTCTCACGGGCCTTCAAGAAATTCAACTTTTTGTGTACATAGATGACATTTTTGTCTATGCTTACGACTTAGATGACCATGATAGGAAAATTCTAGCATTATTATCGCACTTGAGAGATGCAGGGTTAACTCCGCAGAAGATAGAAGCAGTCTAAAATTTTCCAATACCCAAAACAAAAAAGAACATTGAACAATTTTTGGGTTTGATCAGCTTTACCGGTGATTCATTCCCGAATATGGAAAAATATTAAAACCTCTCACAAAACGTAACTAACGTAACTGACGCATCAAATTATGCTTTAGGGGGAATTTTGGGTCAAGGACCAATTGGTCGAGACCTTCCTATATATTTTCCATCGCGAGTTGTATAACATGCCGAATTAAATTATCCAGCCGTTGAAAAGGAATTGTTAGAAATAGTTTTTGCTGTAAGGTATTTCACTTATATCCATAACGTTCACAATTTTTTTCAAACATAAGAATTAATACCGATCGCGCACATCCACGGCAGATTTAAATATTTTGTTAGATTAAATGTTTATTATTCAGTTGCGGAATTCAAACTAAATTCAACCAAAAGTTCCTATTTTGATTCTGCATCAAAGTCAGAGTTCGAGTAAAGTGCAAATATCTGATTTTTCTGATAAATGGTCAATATACGGTATATGAAATTTAATAACATAGTCTCCTCATGGCTTCTTTCTGACTATTGAAGGATAAATCATCGTAAGTTCGGTAAAGTGTCAAACGGTAGCATTGCATGATCCTTCGATATGCTTTCAAAGCGACGCACATTTTAATAGAGCGAAGTGAAAACAATAAAATCCATCGAATCGTTTGAGGTAAGTAGAAAAATTTGTTGGTTGACAACAATAGAAAATGGAACAGTAAAAAAGAAATGATTTTCTACATTTAGAATGTCATGAAAATGTTGCATATGTGGAACCTGAAGCTTCTATCTGTAAAGCTTCTTCCTTTTTCAAAGCTGAAACGCATTTTCCAAACTTTCTAAATCAGGCAAAAAACATTTATTTCTTATTTTTAATGTTTCATATTTTTAATTGCTACAATCAGTGGATTACATATTAAAAATTTTTCACACATTTTCTTACCAATATGAAACTTGCTCGGAATTTTCAAATAAAGAAAGTTAACAGAAGATATCATAACATTTCAAATATAAGACCACAAATTTTTTCCCCTCAGCTCGAAGGATTCCATGAACTGTAGTATTTTTACTCCCTTTTAATTTTTAATCTAATGAGTGGGGTGAGCTTGTCTCGCTTTAACTAATCGTTCGATGTTGGGCTGAATGGATGAATTGATGAACAAGATAAGATAACTTTCAATGTTTTGTAGTCGGTTGCGGCATTTATTTTTTAAGAAAGTAACAGTTGAAAAATCCAATTCGCAGATATATCAGCTTGGAAACGGCATTAATACTCGCAGAGCCTTTAATGCAAGGTGTGGATATTTATCTTTGAGAAATATCCAAAACACTGAACTCCTGCGAATTGAATGCTCAGATTTCATTCTCACGTTGAAACTCAAATCAATTAGTTGGAACTGTAAGGATGTTTCCATATGAGTATTTCTGACAACAACTTCGTTAAAAGAGGTGATGACCCACTCATTTTCATACTAAGCAGGAAAATATTCTCTAATTAGAATGTGTATGTCACGTAAATGCCTCGTAAATAACTCCAGCGACAACGTATCTGGCGGATAGTTTGCAGAATGAGCTTTTAGCAAAGGAAATTCATCGAATTCATGTCTTTCCAATTGATTAACTAAATAATAAATTTTTAGTAAAAATCCATCCATAGCGTACTGCAGAGTAATCATGTCGCTATTACGACCTTGCATCTCCGTATTGATATCGTTCACTAACGCAAAAACATCTGCTAAATAGCACATTCTGCAAACCCAGACCTGATCATCAAAGTTATGCGCAGGAGGAATGTTGTCATTACATAAAAATAGATAAACTTCATCTTTCAAAAAAACTAGTCTATTGAGGACTTTTCCACGTGAAAGCCACCTTACTTGCGTATGGTACTGTAAGTGGACAAAATCTGCTCCTAGTTCAATGCAAAGTTCCTCAAATAAGCGAGTTTTCAAAGATGAAGTTTTTATGTGATTAACAATACTCACACAGTCCTCCATGACAAGTCAGATCATCTAGTAAAGGCTTCACCGCCAGTGCATATCGATGAATCATGCAATGTGACCATTTCGCATTTGGAGCTATATCCGGAATGCGCTTTACGCAACCTACCTTTTTTCATGTCATTGCAGCCGCACCGTCCGTACAGATTGCAACGCACTTGTCCCAGTCTAAATTAAAGTATGCAGTTTTCTCCATCGTGGCTTCAAAAAGACACTCTCTTGTGGTATTTCCAGGTAATGCCAACCAGAACAGCATTTTTTCTTTCACATCAGTCCCTCTTACGTATTTGACATAACATAGTAACTGAGCAGCACCAGAAACATGCACCGACTCGTCAAATTGAAGAGAGAAATAGGGACTGCTGTTCAATAAAAATTTCAATTGGAACTGAACATCAGTCGACATTTCTTCAATTCTTCTTTTTATGTTGTTGGAACGAGGAATTGCCGAAATTTTAACAGCAGCGTCTTCCCCCCAGAACTTCTCGTACTGCACTGACCATTATCGGCATGGCGGTAGTTTCCATTTTAGTGTGCGATTTTGAATTTCTCGCAATCGTTAATGAAGCATAATACGAGGCTCTTAATAGTTTTGAGTTGGAAGAGTCCGAAGTGTCCCTTGCAGTTCTTAATGTCCCCTCGTTATTCTCCATTAAGAAAACATCCAATTTCTTTTCAAGAAAGTAGATTGGCTTGCCTGAATCTTGTGGATGTGCTCTTTCCAAGTGTCTTCTCAGTTTCGAAGGTGTCTTTGAATTTGCTGCCAGACACACGGAACATAAAATGCACTGCGGTTTGTCATCCAGCAACCCGAAACCATATCTCAGATAATCACTCATTTTTAACAGAGTTCACACAGTTTCTCAGAGAGATATAGAAACTAGATATTACTTTTGCGAGCACAGCACGCACAGAGTTCACAGACTTCACAGAGTTCACAGAGTTTATAGAGCTTAAAAAATTATCATTTTCACTTATTTCTCAGAGACAGACGGTAGATCTGTCTGCTTTGAAGATCTAAGGAAAAGTGACTAGATTCCTGCGAAGAGGGGAGAAGACTGTCAAATTTTGTAATTTACGGTATGAAATATAAGTTATGGTGCAGTATTTCACTTGCAAATTTGAACGGAAACTGTAAGATGCTGTGTGAGGAGAAATCTTCAGTAAAGACGGCAACCGCTCATTCAGATCATAAATTCTTCAAATTTTCATCGTCTTTTACGATTCACATGACACTTTCATATTTATAATTTGCTTTACTATGCAAAATTTCTTATGGTAAACTATTTACAGCGTGCAAATAACGGTAAAATTTGTGCGTCTATTTTAAAAAGTCGTATTACAGAAATGCTTGTGACCGATTCCATTTCAAATCAGACAAGGTGCTCACACTTGATGTCGTGGAGTCTCTCGGGGAAGAAATAATTTGTTTTAGAGGAAATTATGCGACACGTATTTTCCCGATTTGTATAGAAAAACTTTTCTAAGAAGTTAGGCGTGTTTGAACTTTGTGCTTTGTCTTTTCCAAAAACCCCGAATTTTGTTCTTTAAACCTCTAGAACTTTAGACAAAATTGAGATACTTATTATTTTGTTTTTAATTTTATAGCGTCAAATTCTTTTCGAATTTGTACTTTCATAAGCAAGACATGTTGTAATTTAGATGCTGGCTAAATAACTGTTGTGGAAGAAATACTTTCTGCATCACAGGAGACGAATACCATACTTTTATTTTTAAATATTAATGGATGGGAATCGTAGGTATTAAGGCTAAAGAGGCTATTTCGGACTATTCCAAAGCTTTATTGGGAGCAATGTCCCTGGTTTTAATAATCTAACATGAAAGAATATATGCGGGAATTTTTCTTACTTGCCACAAAGCACATTTCATTGCCAATTTTGTAGCCTAAAATGCTTTACTTCAGATAATAAAGCAATCAAAGATTTTCTCATGCGATGCGATGCTTTAATGGCATCTTGCGAAGATTTTAATCGTTTCTAAAATATTTTACTCCTTCCAATGACGATTCCAGTACACAGTTATGATGGTGAAATGCTCGATAGAAAAGCACTATCTCCTGCTCAAAGTGCAAGAATAAAATTCCTTCATTGCATAGCAACGGATGTGCATAACGCAATGAAGTTGATACCCGATGAACAGAGCAAAACGTTTAAGAACACCACTTATAAACTCGACTCTACTGGTTTAGATCTAGACCCTAATAAACCAAAATATTTTGTTTATTAGGAGCCTGGCCTAGACGCAGGTATTTATGAATGCTTTAAAAATTTTAAGCTTAAAACTGAGGAAGATATGGACGTAACCCATGCATGAGCTAATGCATATCGCTCGCCAACATTTTATAACGCAACAATAACGTTTTTGATCATGTGCATATGCCACTTCGCCTTGACAAAATCTTCAGAATTCACTTCAAGGACAAACGAGAATCGCACCATGCGCTCTTCTTAGAGCACGTAGGAATAAAATAAACAAGGTAGCTGAAGAGATGGTGAATAAGCTTTCAAGTAACTTTAAACACGAAAGCCAAATTCTGACACATAGTAGTTCACTTCATCAATTTACTTTAAAGTACGAAATTAGTCTCAAGAACGTTTCGGTCCAGAACCTGACACTGATTTAGAGGAGAAAGAAAATTGGTGAAATAACGGAGAAGAAGAAGCTCCCCTATTATTTCAGAATTAGGTTAGGGAAATTCATGCGTAAGCTACCCTGTATATTTGATGCAAGAAACCAATGCTACAAGGACCCTAATATCAGAGACAAGGTGTAGGGAGAAATTGCGGAAGCCATGAATCAACCTGGTAAGTAAAATCTATTATTTATTTGTCTTGATAATTTACAAAATTTTTATTAAATTCAAATTTTTATTCAGAAAAAAAGGATCTCTCTCCTCTCACTCCACTTTGATTCGAACGCCAGACATATATACATAATTACATGCGCTCATTTATAAATTAATATGTGATAAATTTCCTATTTGCATGTAAAACAAAACGTTCCCACAACGTCATTATTTTATTAGGCTTTGTATGTAATATGTAATATTGTAATCAGTCAAATCTTACTAATTACTTCAGTACTGATCTTGAA
>JAABKJ010012967.1:0-10407 GCA_011634705.1 Andricus grossulariae
TGTTCTTGCAAAGGGTAAACTTCGAAAGGGCCAGCCACAAAATATCGGCTTCCATAGAATTGTATCTGTATCTGTGCGCTTTTTGGGGTATGTCGAGTAAGATCATGTCTTACGAAAGGGTTAAATGCCTCCCAGAAGAAACCTGAATGATTAATTCGGTGGTCCGTTGCTCGCACATAAGATACAAATTGTTCAGGATGTGCTTGGTGAGGCTGCATCCAGTTGGGAATGTCACGTACAAAATGGGCTATCGCATCAGTAGTACAGCCATCATCCATTGTCATAATAATGGTGTTTGGAGGCACCTCAATGGGCCTCTCAGGATCGTTGGGATCCATTCCATCTGCACCTGCTTTCGTAAAAAATATTAACATTTATGAAGCTTTTCTACACTTGTAACTAAAACTTTTAATAATTTTGAACAATCACTGCTCAACAAAGATAACCTACCATGTATTCACGACAATAAAAATGTTCCTTTGAAAGTATTTTTTCGATGCCTTTTAAACTCTGAAGCCGAACGGATACCTTATTCGAGAGGACAATTTGAAGATGGAATTAAAAATTTGTGCCAATTCTAAACTGGATATTACTAAAGGTATCACCTCAAGTAAATAAAAACTAAAACAATATCCAGAATCCATGTAGCGGACGGCGGTCAAATCTTACCAAGCGTGCACCGGAAGTGGTATCGGTGCACTTAAATTTTTTAATATTTGTTTACTTGAGGTGATACCTTTGATAATATTCAGTTTAAAATTGGCACAAATTTTAAATTCCAGTTTCAAATTGTCCGTATAAGTTCAATGCTGCCATTTCCGGAACAGGTTTGGTCGGATTTGACACTTTTTTGATAAAAGAACATCAATTTTTAACCTTTTTTATACCTCGTGAATAATGTGTGTCGAAATTGAAAGTAAAAAACCAGAAAAATAATTTCTTTTTGTGAGAAAATTCACGTTTTTGTAAAAATTTGTGTTTTTTATAAACATTATCCTACATTGTTATGTCAAATTTCAAATTAGTGTGAGGGAATAGTTCATTTGTGTTAACAAACATAAATGTCTAAACAATTTATCATTAATGTTAATAATTCATAAATAAATAAATAAGCGAGGTGAACAATTAATTAAAGTTAACCAAATTAATAGTTTAGACAATTTATTGTTTTGCTAATAATATTCAATTTGAGTACTGCAAGGAAGTTATGGTTATTTTCTGAAATTTTTAACAATTCGTCTACTTTTCAATGAGAATAAAGTAATAATTAATATTTGTAATATGTAAGTAATATTTATTACTATTTTTAATATTATTCTCTTTTCCTAATGCTAGTATATTGCTGTTTTTTAAATATTTTTGAACTATTTGTCTATGCTTCACCTGAAGTGACTAAATAATTAATTAAATTGACCAAAAAATATTTGTTTAAACAAAAATTATAATTTTCCATAACTATTTTCGTCTATGTTAATGCCAGCTAATTGCGGGTTTTTTTTCTGAAATGTTCAACTTTTTGCCCACTTTTCACTTAGTGAGGTAATAATTCATGCAAGTTAACAAAAATAGTTGTTCAAACACTTTATTATTGTTCATAACTATCTTCTCTTAGATAAGTGCTAGAAAGTTGCAGATTCCCTGGGGAATCTCTGGGATCCATGTACAAAATTTAAAGCATATTTCAAATGTCTGTTTTATTTCAGGAACGTATATTCAAGAAAAAGAAAGGGATTGTTTAAAATATGACTTTCTGTAATGTTTATTCATTATTTGTTCATGAAAAAAGGCAAAGGATAGTTAAGCTTTACAGAAAAACTGCAATTTTCTACCATTCATCTAATAGAAGATAGTTATAGACAAAAATAAATTGTTTAATCAAGTATTTTTGTCAACTTCATGAATTATTACCACACTAAGTGAAAAGTGGACAGAAGGTTAAAAAAAAATTTTTAAACCGCAACTATCTAGCATTACTAGAGGAGTGGAAAGTAATAAAAAATAATCATTTGTTCAAACAATTATTTTTGTCAAATTTAGTTAATTATTTTATAACTCCGAGTGAAAGATAGACAAATAGTTCCAAATTTCAGAAAAAACGGCAATTTTCGAGCATTAGGCAAAGAGAATATTATCCAAAATAGTGATACATTGTGTGAATAATTATTTTTGTTAACTTAAATTGATTATGAACCTCACTCGAATTGAAAATTAGACGATTCGTTGAGCATTTCAGAAAAGAAACGCAACTTTGTAGCATTATTCAAATTGAATATTATTAACAATAATAATAAATTGTTCAAACAATTAATTTTGAAAACTTTAGTTTATTAACTATTGCATTACTTTGATTGACAATTGGAGAAAAATTACACATTTTTTGAAAAAACCGCGACTTTCTATCTCTGTTCTAAGAGACAATTGCTAAAAACAATAATACATTGTTGAAAAAATTCATGTGAATATTCAATTAACAGTATAAAGCAGTATTCCATGTATTATAAAAGATTTTTATTTTTCAAAAACGCAAAAGAATCATAATTAGCTTCAAAAACTCGCAAAACTCATTTTCTGACTATGGGTTTTTTTTGGGACCCTATAAAACAGACTTATGGGGTTGATATTTAAAAAGTATTGATTTTTTCTTTTCTGTGGCTAATTTTGACGAGAAATGGACCAGATGCATTTCGATAAACCTAATCTTGAGTTTTCTGAATACAATTTACGAAAATATCTTTTTTTTCTTATGGAAAATACGTGTTAAATTTCATGGGTCTAGAGCCACCTCTAAATATCATTTTTTTTCAACAACAACAAAAAATGGATTTATTTTATGTGTATTCGAACAAATTTCCGGGCGATATGCATACAAATTCGAAGAAAAAAATTTTCCAATGCATTTTTGTACCACCCTAATATCCATGGTTAGCGTGACAGTAATGGGGATATTTGAAGAGGAGTCTTTTAAGCAATTGCACTTTCGTCCCAAAAGAATTTTCACTCCAAAAAAATGAATAGACAAAAACTGTGCAACTAAAAAAAGATCTACAAATTTGATTATCAATCATTTTTTGACAGGATGCGTAGTTTTGGCTTCACTCGTCAAAAATAACATTAAAAAGAAAAAAATTAAATTTTTCAACGCGCGACACAAGCTACAAAAAAAATTAATCAGTAGAAGTTGTTTAACCAAAGAAGAGCTATAAATTTAGCATTGATTACTGTTTATGGGACTCGTGGTTTTTGTTTTAATCAAAAAAATAACATTAAACATTATAAAATTAAATTGATAGAAAATTTATAATTGATCATTTTTGTATAGGATGCTCAGTTTTGATTCAATCGTAAAAAATAACAATAAAAATTAAAAAATTAAATTTCTAATAAACGCCATAAGCTACGAAAAAAAAATAACCACAGAAATATTGTTAGCCTACAGAGAACTACAAATTTGTTATCGAAAATTTATTAGCTGAAATACTTAGTTTTTGTTTTAATCGTAAAAAATAGCATTGAGAATAAAAAAATTAAGGTTTAGGAGAACGACACAAGGTACACAAAAAATAATAGAGAAAAGTTGTTCAACCAAAAAAGATATACACTTTTGTCATAAATTTTTATTGTAAAAATACATCAAAAATAAAAAAAATAATAACTTTCGGAAAAACAACAAAAGCTACAATAAAATTCTATTCGACAACATTTTTCGCTTTAATTATCTCGACAAATTTATTCAGAACTACTTTAAGCTAGGATGTCTATTTTTGGTTTAAATCGAGAAAAATAACATTGAAAAGGAACGAATTAAATTTATAGAAAACTGACATAATGTGCAATAAAATTTTCAGTAACACAATTGGATTTTTTTATAGGATGCGCACGCTTTTTAAAATAAAAACAAGACAATGAAAATGCGTATGTCGTCTGTTTTAATATCAATGCATATTATGAATTGTGATAATATAAATTTATTGAAGTGATACATCTTTCGGGTAGCTGAGAATGAAAATCATTGCAAAATAAAGTCTTAAATTAATCATGAAAAGTAAAATGTGTAGTTTATTTTGCAATATCTGAAGAAACAATCCCAGAACTAGGCACAGAAATGAATATAATATACATCTCGGTTTTGGACAAAATCAAGGGGTCACGCAAAGACCATGAAGTTTCCCACTGAGTTTACATCGGAAACCGTTAGCTTTTTGTAAATCTAATATTTACAAAGAATAAGAATATATCATAAATGTAGAGAAATCCCCATAAGTGATCCATTTGAATTTTACTTAATATTGCAGTTTATTAACGCTTACTGAAAGTTTACTTCATAAATCTTAATTAATCGGTCATTCAAGAATATCCAATCATCTGTTAACTAATTGTAAAAAATGTTGAAACAATTTTAATTTGTTTGAAAATTTGGTTTTTTAGCTAAATCGAAAACTGAACGTATTTTCTATTCTAGACGTTATAAGTTCTTTAATCATGAGTAAAAATGAGATTATTTCTTTAAATAATTTCATAATTATATTTATATTATACTTGAAAAAAAACATAGTTGTTCAAATAATTTAAATTTTGTTCAAACATCTACAAATATTTTTAGAAAACAAATTAATACATAAAAATAATAAGATCGGTCGAAAATTACTATTGTATTATTTAAATAATAGTAACATTCTTTCATTTTTATCATTGATTAAAGTACTCATAAACTGCAATATTACGTGAAACTCAAATTTGTCACTAATGGAGTTTACTTTGGGGACCCATAAGAATCGTTTTAAATCATGTAACCTCAAAATTTGTGATTGATTCTTATTCTCTGACGAAGTCTTAACAATACACTGAAATGTGGAATTATTTGTAACATATTATCAAATTTAAATATTAAATTTATAAAAAGCTTTGCGTAACCTCTAAATATTAACAGATTTCGCTCAAATTTGGCAGAATTTTTTGTTGTGCAATTATCAATACTGGGAGGAGAGAGCAGATAAATTCGAAAAAAAATCCACCAACCATAAATAAGAATCACCCTAGTGAGCATATGTTGATGACTTTGCATATGAATTTGTTAGGCGATATAGTTTCTCAATAACATACATACTAATGCTACTACATAGAAGAGAATATCCACGTACATGAATAAATTTTCGACAATTCAACGTTATATCTGCTGAGGCATGTAGACCTTATGAATCAGCAAATACAAAGCTGTAAAAATATGTGAAGACGCAGTTAACATCCAAACGTAAAAAAATTGGCATCCATAAAAATATCAAAATTATGAAAATATTAATTTATTCAAACAGATATTTTAACGCGTAAAACTGAGGCGATTATTGATAGATTCCAAATTAATTGTCCTTTTCAGGATACTTATGGACTACTGTCCCACATATATCTGTTTTGGATTTTCATAATTTTTTTGTCCACAATCTGTGATTCAACATTAGAAGTCCTGTTTTCCGAAATTCTAAAATAGTCTAATTTTTAAGGATCAAGTTTGAAATCAGTCAGTTTTGCGGTTTCCAGTTCCAGACCTCTGATTTAATCATATATCAGGCACTGTCTAGTATTAAGGAATTTCCCCTAATTTTAGCCCTGGAGGAGTAGGAAATGACTTTTAGTCTCACGGAAAATTCAATAATAGTAGACAATTCGAATATATTTTCAAAAAATTTGATTCCTTATCAGATATAGCGTTGTATCAAATAAAATACTATAATGTTGAAACTAGACACTTTAAAAATTAACAATATTGCAACTGTAAGCACTTGAGTAAGCATTTTTGCAAACATATGTCGCATGTTGATCATGTATTTTGATTAATAATTTCAATGTTATATTTCACTTACGTCTAAAATGCAGAAATCCCATGAGCGCAAGTAGTACTTTTCCAGTAGAAATCCTCATTTCTTCTGAATAGTATAAATTACAGATGAAAGAAATATAATTTTTCACGAAGTTCGTAAAAGAACTGAAACGATAAATGACTGCTATATATACTTTTATCCCTTCCTTCAAGTTAAAACGCTCGATTTATTCTTTAACAAGAAGCAAGTGAAATAATGAAGATTGTTGACCTCACATCTTGAAATTTTTTATATTTGCTAAATTTATTACCCATAGAATTTTCAGAATTATTATGAATCACAAACCACTTCTTCAAGATTGCGTGGTAGAGCTAGTAAAAAGAAAAAGTAAAATTATTGTCTCTATCTCCTAAGTTGCTATCTTATTTATGAAGATGTAAGAAAATATAAAAAGATTGTTATCTTGAATTTGTTTATTGTGATTCAAAGCTTTTTCGGCATTAACAAATACATTCTCGTCACGTGTCTCGCGCTCGGTTAGTTTGTGCAAAACGCAAAATTTTCTATATTATGTTGAAATTTTGAATCCAAATGACGCCTTATTTCTTTAACAACTCGCAGGATTCTACACATTTTCGCAAAAAAATTTAAACTATAACATCTATAGTAAATTCAATAGAACTTAATCAATTTGAAGCATTAAAGTCTATCTCTTGGATAAAAATGCTGGCACTGATCAAATTCCGTCCTTCATTGTGAAGGACTGTGCTTCTATCTTTGTCACCCACATAACTAGGATATTGAATCTTGCACTCTTGAAGGGTGAATTTATTCCTACGATTTGGAAGTCTGCTAGAATTTATCCAGCGTTTAAAAAAGGCAATAAATCTGATATAGAAAATTATCGGGCAAAATTTCTTTATTCAACAGAATCTCTAATGTGTTTGAGATATGTATTTATGACATAATTTGGAGTTGTTTCAAACTAATTGTTTCGTCTGCGCAACATGGTTTGTTCCTAAGAGATCGACTGCCACTAGCTTGGTGACTTGTTTCAACTTATATCCTCTATGTTTGACCAATTTTGACAGGTTGATGTAGTTTATACGGATCTCATTAGGACCTATGACTCCATAGATCATGGTATCTTAATGATGAAATTACAAAGGATTAGGCATCCAGACAAAATATTATCACTCAAAATAAACTTAAGTCAGGGATGGAGAAGAAAGAGAAGCGAAGAACGAAACAAACGCGAATCAAGATTCAAAATTTACAAAAACAGGAAGTACGAATAGCTTTTCAGAATAAGATAAACGAACGCATGGATGAGGCAACTTGGAAGGCGCTCATAGATGATAAAAATATAGAGGACGTATCAGCCTTGTTTGGGAATGTCATTGTTAGGAGTGCTGCTAAAGTGTGTGGTACTGCGGTTTTAGGAAAAGCGTCTGGTGATGCATAGCGGAATGAAATTCAGGCAGCCCGACAAGAAAAGAAATAAGCGTACAACAGAACGTGAACATCACAGGTCTTAGCGATGAGGAGAGAAATAGACTTGAAAATGATTACAGACACAAAAAATGGAAACTATGACTAGTCAAGGAAAGTAAGGATGAAATCTGAACAAAAGAAAAGAAGAAAATACAAAACGACTTTGAAGGAAGCAAGAAAATGTAGCCCTAAGTTCGTGAAAAAAATGTTTTGATCAAAAACAAAAAATACGTGTCTCATATTTTACCATGGAAAACAATATATTTTAGCCCCAAACAATTTCGTGACATCACCTGGGTCAGACTGCCCGATTTCATATGAAATCGGTCAGTTATGGCTCTGGTTATTTTAATATATTTTCATAAATAATTAACAATATAAGTCTCCTGAATAATTGATTTATTTTTATTTATTTCGACAACAATTTTCTTAAAAAGACCAGAAATTTGTGAGGGAAAAGTCAAGGAATAAAAAAATCTTGCAAAAGTCAAGGAGTGTCTATGACTTTAAATAATTGTAAAAAAGAATAAATTTGAAAATTTTAAATTTAAATTGTTTTATTCCGTTCATAAAAGATTCTAGGTTATAAATGTTACAAGTTTAAGATTCTGGTCTCTGAATATTAATGGTCAGGAAAAATAAAAATTGGTCAGGGAAAAATAAAAGATTGTCGAAATGAAGTTTTGCGGGAACCCTGATATAATATTCTTGTTAGTAAATTATTTTTCTTGTAATCATATTTAAATTTTTTTTGTAGGTCCTTCCTCCTGAAAATTATCTTTTCAGTTATAAATTTTATTATTTGTTTGAAAATTCAGCATTTTGGTTAAAAAGTCCTACTTTCTGGGTGAATTTTTAACTAAAATAATAAATCTTCAACTCAACAAAAAAAAAATTTTTTTTATCGAATGTATGAATTTTCAACTAAAAAGCTCAATTTTCTACAAAAAATAAAATAGTTAGATTTTCAACCAAAAAAAAAAAGATTTTTTAACAAAAAAGATTAAGTTTGCACTAATGAGAGAACTCCTCTACCAACAAAGGACAGATTTTCAACAAATAGTTGAATTTTCACCTAAAACAGATCAATTTTCAACTAAAAATACAATAGTCTAATTTTCTGTACAAAAGTTAATTTTCAATCAAATTAAAGTAAATTTTCAATGAAAAAGTATAATTTTCAATTAAAAATATTACATTTTTATCAAAAAAGATAGATTTTCAACAAAAAATGAAACAGTTACATTTTTAGTTGAAAAAATTAATTTTAAATAATAAAAAAAACTAATTCTCAACCAATAAGATAAATTTTCTATAAAAATAGATAAATTTTTAACAAAGTACATGCATTTGCAACCAAATGATTACATTTTTTAAGGAATTTCCAACCAAAAGATGAATTTGTCACCAAGAAGACTAGTATCCGACAAAATTTACATTTTCAATAAAATACAGGAATTTCAAACCAAATATTTGAATGTTTAACTCAGAAGATAAATTTTTAACCCAACATGTGCGAGTTAAATTATTGCATCTTTCTTGAATGAACATGCAACTATTTGCTTAACAATTAAACTGTTTTATTGAAAATTCATATTTTTGGGTTGAAATATCAACTATTTATTTCGACAATTTGTCTTTTTGATTTAAAAATTTATCTATTTTAGTAGAAATTTCATCTTTTATCATTTTTTTAATTGAAAATTCAACGACGTGGGTAAAATTTGAACTATTTTGTTAAACAAACATTCTTTTCGTGAAGATTTATCTCTTTGGTTGAAAATTCAACTATTTTGTTAAAAATTAATTTTTTTGCTAAAAATTCATTTTTTCTGGTTGAACATTCAATTTTTGTATAGAAAATTCGTCTTTTGGCTTCAAGGTTCAACAATTCAGGTGAACTTTTTTTTTCTTTCTTGACTGAAAAATCGGTATTTGTTGAAAATTCGTCGTTTTGGTCGTTAAAATTAATTTTTTTTTTCATGGAAATTTTATCAGTTTTGATTGCAATATTCATCGTTTTAGGATTCTTTCATTTTCTTTTATTTATTATTATTATTATTATTATTAATTATTATTATTTATTATTTATCTTCTTTTATTTTCAATTTATGTCTTCTGTTAAAAAAGCATTTTTCTCGTAGAAAATTCTTTTTTTTTCGTTTAAAATATATTAATAAATTAGAAAATTTTCCATTTGTATCTGAAATATTGTGTCAATCCGTTTATAAAAAGATCCTATTTTAAAAATATTACAAGAATAAAATGCTTTCCAGTCCCATATCTTATTATTTCTGGAAACCATAAACTATGTACAGTGAGAGCGGGGGGTGGGGGGTAGAAATATTTTTTTACGTAATTTAGATAATTCAACATAAACCTTGTTTCTTTCATATTTTAGGATACTTTGCCGACCAGCTGTCAGAGGCACAAGAAATAAGAGGTAATCTCACCATAAAGGTTAAGAACGAATCACGAGGATTTCACCTGAACAATCTCAGCTACGCAGGGCCTATAGTGATGGGAGTCGGAGGTGAGTTATGATTATAATAATGAGAATTGTAAAAAAAAAATTTTAATTTGCATTAGGGTCGATAATATTTATTTTTGTTCTGCAATTAATTTTTTTTTAAACTTATTTTTTTAAATAAAAAAAAAACTACATTTTTTATTATTTGTCCCGGACTGACTTATCGGAATCGTCAGTAAGGCTATGTGAAACAGCCCTGCATTATACAATTTACCTGACCCAAATTCCATTATAATTTACATTTTCCAACAAATTTTATGTTTGTAAATTTTGTAAATTTTACAGGTAATAGTCTAATGCATTTTAAACACGGATAGCGATTGAAACTTATAATATATTTGATATAAATTTTAATTTGATATTGAAAAACACAAAAAAAAATTAAAATTAAATTTTTTTAATTTGACAAACATGATATAATTTTAAGATTAGCGATATATTTTGAAAAAAATTGAAATATCTCGTAATATTTGTGAAATTATTGACATTTTTCTGAAATCTTCGAGAAATCATTGAAATCTTTGTGTACTCTTTGAAATATACTCTTTGCGAAATATATTTGAAATCTTT
>JAABKJ010012968.1:0-10406 GCA_011634705.1 Andricus grossulariae
CTTCACCTTGTACCAGTAACGCATCAAGGTGGACACGCAGACATATAATTTGTTCGACGATATTTACAGATTTTTTTTGCTCAGCTGACGATATACATACTTCTTGATGCAAGTTATTTACACTCCTTAAAATATTATCACACTTATTTATCCATCGTTGGATGACGTCAGATGATCCACCTTTTCTTCCCACTTTCTGAAGCAGGATCGTAGCCTCCTCGATAGTCGGGATGAGTTTAGCCTATTCGTCAATCAGCGCTGAAGTCTCCATCTTGTTGCTGTTGTTGTTCGTACTGCAGATTACCTAGGCAGATGAAGGAATGGTTAAAATTCAATTATTTCTTAGCTTTTATAAATCAATATCCTTCACCACCACCCTCACTCCAAAGCAACATGCAAAAAGCCATACACTAAAACTTCAAGCAAAAAGCCATGCACTAATACTACAAGAAAAAAGTCATGCACTGATACTACAAGCAAAACCGCATGCACTAATGCTGCTACAATGCACTATAAGTGAAAAGTCATGAAAACTATCATGCAATAATACTACAATCAAAGAGACATGCAAATATAGATTCAGGACTTACCTTGGATTCTCTCTCCGGACCTGGTGTATCGCCTTCTCGATCGCTCGATGAGATTTGCATCGGAAGATGCGACGCAATGATCAGCCTGCATTTATGCGGACCTTTTATAGGACGCTATCCCCACTCTTCACTACCCTTACTTTAATTCAGAGTCTGCAAAAATAAGATATATTCCATTGCGCATGCGTCACATCTTAGAGGAAATCTAACCATGGAGTACTGTTTGACGTCATCAGTAATTGACACGCGATTGGTAAGGTAGGCTCCTGATGTAGCAACTGAGGCTCAATCTATAGCTGGGGATTTGTACTATTAACGGCCGATGGTAATTACCTGACATTGGTAACTCAGCCTGGGACAGAACCTTAAACTTAGCTTGGAACAGAACCTCTTGATGCTTACTTTGCAAGAATCTTCATTGCCAACCTCACTGTTTCACCTACTTAGCATGGAACAGAACCTCAAAATTACCGACCTCTCTGCTTTACAGACTGAAGGCGCAATGCTAGCGCAGCAGGGATCTGCATTACCAACCTCGCTGTGTGTTACAGACTGCTGATAACTTAGCATGAAACAGAACCCTTACTTGGTCGCTCGTGCTATCTGTTGGTGTCAGTAACTTGCGACTCTCTACCTTACCGACCTATAGTAAAATGACAATATAAAAAGTTACCGACCTCCCTGTTTCACCGACTGATGGCAACATTGTTTCCTACCTTAACGACATATAGAAAAATGTTAATATAAAAAGTTACTGACCTACATGTTTTACCGACTGATGGTAACATGATTCCCAACCTTACCGGCCAGTGCTCAAATTACAATATAAAAAATGGCTGACCTCCATGTTTTACCGACTGACGGTAATATGGTTCCCTACCTTACCGACCGAGGAAAAAATGACAATATAAAAAATTACTGACCTCCCTATTTTACCGGCTGATTGTAATAAACTGTTTTGCCGATCAATGGTAACTTAGCACGAAACCGCACCTTAAAATGCATTAGGAATCTGCATCATATACTGATGGTAATGCCGATGGCGGCGCCACCTGTTGGCATATTGGGAAACTGCATTAACGACTGAGGCCACTTACCGACTGCCGGTAACTTAGCATGGGACGGAACACTCCCTTTGTAAGTGGCGCCATCTGTTTGTGTTCAGGGGCGTGGCGACGGTGGCGCCATCCCTCCGAACTTGGCCTAGTATCCCCATAGCCCTACTACTCACTGTTGAAATAATAGTTTTTATTAGAGAGCGCAGTAGCGAATTTTTTTGTGACATGCTTATCATATCCCACAAAATCATCCGAAATACTGGAATGGAAGTGAGGTGAAAAAATTACCGAACCGCACGTCAAGGATGGAGAAGTGAGTTTTTTAATTAATATATTCTGAGTTGGAAAGATTTTTTTGGCTGATTTTTTATTTCATTTTTATGTGGACCATAAAACATAAAAAATTAAAAATCTTAAACATCGTCGGTGGAAAGAAAGGATTGATTTGTTACAAATCATTTTACAAAAGTAAAATAAAGTGTGAAACCATATTTAAGGTTACTTTGCTATTGTCATTAATAATAATGTTCCATATCTTTCAAAGATGGCCTAAATTAAAATACCTTGCATGTACGCATGCACTAAACAATATGCCAATACGTTTCTATTATTATTCTTTTGACTATATAGAATTTCAAAAGTCGTAATTTTTCGATTCATCAAGAAAAATAATTTTTGCGCATATATGCTATGTTCTAGATCTTTATGACTACTCTGACAGGAGAATAGTTCCTACGTTTCTCCTTTTCGCACTGCTCCCGGACGCTGAATATGATATTAACATTATCCAGAAGCATTTATTATTTACCACGTTACAAGAAATAAGAAAATGGCAAAAATCAACATTTTCATTTCTTGCGTCTTAAACCCTTCAAATTCTTAGCATATACGTATTATTTTACAGATGAAGTGATATATAAATGTCATACCCATAAAAAGCGGTAAAATTCTAGATATTAAATAATTGTTAATTTCCTAAAGATTTTCAAACACGAGAAAAGTTGAGCAACCATCAATTTTTGAAATTCAGACGATTACACTCATTTTTCTCGACATCGTCTATACAAAAAGTAAATTTTTCATAGTAGGAGAAACTATTCATAAGTACGGCACTTTTAATAGTAGATTATTTGAATTTATTGGAATAGCCAAACTTTTTTTTGAAACCCTAACTACAATAAGTTTGGCGCAATATTTCACTCAACTGGAAGCAATGTCATCGAGATATGAAAAGGAATAAATATTTGGAAATAGAGCGAGGTTAAAAATTTATCTCCACAATGTTTTCGAAAAACATTAGGAGGAACTAAATCACAGATTTTATTAACAGTTTTTGGAAAGAAATAACTGAGTGAATAGTTAGGTCTTCCCACAGCGTAAATTATTATTCTCAAAAATTTATTATAAATTATATAAAACATTAAGAAATTTATTGTGACCTACTCTAGCATATACTTTTCGGTATATTTTGCATTGTGTGCACGGAGAAAAATGGAATTGAAAAATTGGGTCTTTAGTGATGATAGTCGAGGTATACATTACTTAACTGGCGTTGTAAAAAAAATCGAGATTGAAATTATCTTATTGATTCAATTACAATCGCGGTATTAATTTCGTTAGGTAACTGAAGAGATTACAGGTTGTCGATGGTCTGACTCCTCTATAGCGCACTTTACGGAGTCCAGTCCAGAATAGGAATCGTTCCTATACTCGCAACAGTAATTAATGATCGGCCGAAAAGAATTTGCAAGGACACAGAGTGGCAGCTGTTGACCGGTCGATATAGTCAGTCTTCGTTTCATAAACTTACGTTTATTTATATATTATACATACATATATTCAATAAGTTTTAAACATTAAATTATGAACATTTATTTGCTGAAGCATAAAAGGTCTAGTTAGATGAAAAAACGTAGTTGCCGAGAATTGAACCCGGGTTTCCAACGCAGCAATCAGCTTCCCTCTGCAGTCTAGTATTCTGGATCCTAAGGTAAGAGGCACTAAACGTCCTTATGTTATCATGCAAGCAAGCTTCGGTTCGATGCTGCCCGAATATTATTGAGTCGAGTTTACAATAGAACACTATAAAGTATACTTTGATTAAGACTTGGCCCTTCCTACAATTGAGGCACGAAATATAGATTTCCAGTATTGATGCTAGAAAGTATAGTAATTTATACTTTCTATTTATTCATTTATTTTTTTCTGAGAAAACGCATGTTTACTAGATACTTTAGTTTTTCATTTGTGCAAAGGTTGATGCACTTAAATTGTAGCTGGTAACGTACGCAGTGTATACAATAACTTTAAAGTATTAAAAGATAAGGTTCTATGCAGGGGAGACACACACTTTTAATGATTAGTGTGTAGTTTCACATTCCTTCCCGTGTCTTCTGCATCTATTCCTGAAATTTGGTAATTATTGAAAAGTTTCTGTACTGAATATCGCACTCTTCACTCTCTTTTTTCTCCGTGCGGGAGATATACACAGAAAAAAAATCGACTGAATGGAAATTATTGGAATCGGAACATATATTTTATCGCCTGAGTTCCAAATATTTTACAAAAAGAAATTTAGTTTTGCATTATTAAGGTATTTCAAAGGAATTTAAATCCAGCAATATCAATTGATATTCAATTGATTTAAGTTTCTTTAAATTTCCAAATAATTCCAAATTCTGAATTTTTGTTAATAATGAGGGACTCAACCGGTACATTTCGCTCCGATTCAAAGATCTGGATAATAATTCTACGAGATTTACCTGAATTGGTGGAGGTTAAAGCTAAGGCCACATTTTTGGCGGAAGCATATTCCTTTCCGTTACATAGAAATTATTCTCATAATATTCATAGATTGAATGATTTTACACTTGAAGATGTGAACATTTATGATAGCAAAATTCTGATTTATAAAACCACCGTTTTGTGATAGCGAAGTCCATAGTTTTTATTGAGCTTCACTGTTCGTACTCTTCTAATTTAATTAAATAAAAGTCAAACTTTGTGAACGAATTTTTCGGAGAAGTAGCACGTAGATCTGGAAACTCTGTTACGAGTAAAAAAGACTATGAACTTTCATTTCAAAAGCCAAAAGATGTATTATATTCATAAATATGCCACAAAGGCGTACAAGCACTCGCGAAACGTTGATAAAAATGGAATACGCGAGATATGTGTCACGATTCGCTAGACAGAACGAAGAAGAGAAATTATGTACTCTTAACATGTGGATTACACGGCGATTAAGAGCTCGCTGAAATCAAGCTTATTGGTATCGACAGGAGGGGCAAGGACTCGATCACGTGATAATTACCAATTTTTGCAAACTGGCGCTCATTCATATAAGGAGCCACAAGATTCACATTTTGCCACGCACGTAGATCTTAGGCCTAAGTAAAATGTCATCAATGTGATTTCTTTATATAACTTGGCCTTTTCTGTCCTCGAAAATCTTATTGAAGAAAAAGTTTATTCTAGTGAAATATTTTATTTCCTAACAATAACAATTTAAAAAAAGTTTAATTAATGATAAAAAACCTTATATATGTACCAATGTGAAAAGTGCATTCTGCCTACTTTTACGTAGGAAGGACATTACCGCAGGAGCCGCACAGGGATCTATTCTAGGGCCAGACCTCTGGAATATTGCCTATGACGGTATCCTGCGCATGGAAATGCCGAAAGACACATCTCTCGTAGGCTATGCAGATGACATCGCGGCGATCATCACGGCGAGGAATTTGGAGGAAGCGCAAATGAAGCTAAACCAGATTATGCGCCGGGTCTGCCGATGGATGCAAGAGCATGGCCTGACCCTGGCTCTACAGATGACGGAGATTGTAATTTTCACGACCAAGAGGATCGAAACATGCATCCAGCTACAGGCGGGAAGCGAGATGATTCAGACTCAGAAGGCGGCCAAACATCTCGGTATCTATTTGGATACGAAACTCAGGTTCTGGGAGCATATCCGGAAAGCGGCTGATAAGGCGTCAACAACAACGACAGGCCTCAGCCGACTCATGGCGAATGTTGGCTGACCGAAACCAAGTAAACGCCGGTTGTTGATGTCGGTCACCACGTCTATCCTGTTGTACGGATCCGAAATATGGGCGGATGCACTCGGGATAGACAAGTACAGTAGACGCATGGCCAGTGTACAGCGGATAGGAGCGCAGCGAGTCGCCTGCTCCTATTGCACAGTTTCCGAGGTCGATCGGGCGCACGGAGGAGTGGATTACTACCTGATGCAGTTTCTATCGGGCCATGGATATTTCCAAGCATACCTGTACAAAATGGACAAAGTAAGGAGCCCTGACTGCAGGTATATCGGCCCGTATAGGGACGATGCATATAGGCGCTCAGCAGTGAGGAGAGCTGGGAGAAAATAGCTGCATACGTGGGGACAGTGTCGCGTGAGAAGAAGTGGGAGGAACACCTTGTGCTACATCCTCATAATACCAGATTTAAATGAACGATAGCGAGAACCAATCATGTCCAACCGGGATACCGAAGGCCGATGAGCCCGTTGCGCAATCCTATCGCGCTACTGAGGACGATGCATGCATCCTGGTTGGTGCATGATGGTGGCTGGGCTCAGGAAGGTAAGAAGACAGAGGATTACCTTGGGGTCTATCTCACCAACACTAGTCCAACACTAGCAGACCTGACTGTTGTCGGCGAGAATAAATCCGTGTCCTACCAAGATGCCGAAGGCCGATGAGCCCGTTGCGCGATATAACCGTGCTGCTGAGGACGATGCCTGCATCCTGCTTGGTATACGGTGGAGAAGATTGGAAATAAAAAGCAGAAGTAGATAAAAGAAGAAGCAGCAGCCAAGAAAACGGCAGCCCCTGAAGTAATGCGGAAGCGGTTTCCGGGGGGATTTCTGCCAAGAAGGAAAGGGTGGTGGTGTTTAGTGGATCCCTTGGTGGCATTATTATAATGACAAAGTTGATTTTGTATAATGTACAATCATACGCAATGTATAATTGAATATTATATATGTCAGGGTCATTGTAGTGATGCGACTAAGATCCCCACACTACCGAGAAGTGCGGACCCTTCTCGGTGTGTGTTTGCACATTTTCCACCTTCCCTCGTCCAGCGCTCGTGGACAAGGAGTTGCTTGGCGTTCAGAGAGACAGCCTCCTTGAGGAAGCCTCTTCGACGTGCAAGCTAACATCGTAGCTGGGCAGGTCCCACAAGAAGCCCAGCTAACTAGGAGAAGCCCAAGCTGGAAGAACAGACGAAGGCCGAGGCACGACGAAGAAAACGGCACCCCCTGAAGTAATGCGAAAGCGGTTTCCGGGGGGAATAATGCCAAGGAGAAAGGGTGGTGCTTTTTAGTGGGTCGTTCATGGCGTTGAAATAATGATCAAATTAAGATCTTCATATATATGCATATATATATTGAGATCGTTGTAGTGACGACATCAGCATCCTCACACTATCGAGGAGTGCGGACTCTTCTCGGTGTGTTATAAGAACATTTTTCACCAGCCCTCATGAGAAAAAAAAAATCATCATCATCATCATCCACGCACGATGCGCTGGCGAACACACATGGCACGCACACAAATCTCAAAACCCCTAAGTATCGAAAAGAAAGAAGAATTGAATCGGACAACGCAAGAAGAAATTGACCAGGTGCTTACGAAAATGCGAGACCGACTGGTTATCATGGCTCAAGCGGCAGATAAACAAAAGAAAGTCAACACGGAAATCAAATCTGGTATTCCAAAGTTGATAGAAGCCATAGAGGTAATACAACAGGAGAGAAAACCGACTGATTGTGCGCAAGTCACTACACTGAACACAGCGAGGCAGCAGACGCAAAGGAGTAACAGTACACCGAGGCGAACGTCTGTCGAACGAACAGCATCCACACCAGAGGAAAGTCTGGGTATCTCCTTCGATGTGGACGGACGCACCAAGACGGAAAAAGAAAGCTGATAAGGCTTAAAAGCAGATGCATGCTCAGGTGCAAGCAAACATCATTTGAAGAAGAAAAGAGAGGACAATGGAAACAAGAACAGAAGCGAATATCATTAAACTCGCTGAAGGAAAAACCTGGAAAGGAACTCACTGGAGATCTCAAGGTCAGCTTAACAAAGCCCAACAGCAGAGGTCAAATTATGGCGATAGCAGAATTGACTGATCAGGCAGCTGAGAAGCTACTCAAAAATGCACGCATCAAGATTGGATGGGTTAACTGTCGCATAAGAAAGAGAACCGTGGTTACACGCAGTGTTCGGTGTCTGGGCTATGACCATCAGGCAAGGGAATGCAAAGGAACCGATAGAAAGAACCAATGCTACAAATGCGGAAAGACCGATCATAAGGGCGCCGCGTGCAGGTTTGATTCCTGGATCAGCAAAATGTCAGGCGTTTAGGGAGGCTCTTGATCGAGCTTAAAGAACCGAGAGGCGATGATCAACATCCTTTGATGAAATATGCATAGGAGTAAAACAACGGACGATCTCCTAACACATGCAGTGCCTGGAATGGAGATTGATCTGTTGATACTCAGTGAGCAGTACCAAAACAGGGACACCACAACATGGCTCACGGATAACCTAGGAACAGCAGCCATCTGGGTGAGAAATCCAAGGAAACTTCCTATTGAAAACCATGGACGTTGAAACGGATATGTATGGATAGGAAGCAAAGGCGTCACAAATGTGAGCTGTTACCTTACTCCCAACAAGGCAATTCAGGACTTCCAGGAAAAACTGAATTCTCTGGAAGATGCTATCCAGGCAGCCGAAGGTGGAGTCATTGTGGCCGGCGATTTCAATGCTAGAGCAGTAGAATGGGGAATGCCTAAGTCAAACTCGCGTGGAAGGCACATAATGGACATGGCAGCAAGACAAGGGCTGTTGGTCATGAACATAGGAAATACAGCAAAACTCAGACGGGCCGTAAACGTGGGAACGATTCCGGATATAACCTTAGCAAACGAAGGAATAGCTCCTCTTATGTAGAACTGGAAGGTTCTGGAGGACTACACCGGTAGTGACCACCGGTACATGTTTTTCAATATGGGAGGTAGCTCTACAACCAGGTCACTATCTCGAAAGGCAAAAAAGTGGAACGTGTCAAAACTGGATGTCGAGAAACTACACCTGACGATAGTCAGAGGGCAAAACAGAGTACTGGAGAGAGATAGTATGGATGCGGAAGAATTAGTGGAAGCTACCATGCGGCTCATACACCAGGCATGTGATGCCTCGATGCCTCGCAAGAAAAGGCAAAGAAATGGAACCTCTGCCTATTGGTGGAATCCAGAAATTTCAGAGTTTCGAAAAGGATGCCTAAAATGCAGACGGGAGGTCACTCGGAAAAGGCGAAGGAAGACGAACCTGGCCACAACTGTCATGGACTTTAAGGCAGCAAAGAAACTGCTAAGAATGGCTATGTAGACAAGCAAGAAGCAGAGTTGGAGTACATTGCGTCAGGAAGTGGATAGTGAGCCGTGGGGCTTAGGGTATAGAATAGTTATTCAAAATCTTGGAGCATTGTCAGCTTGCGAGTTTATGACCGCCAAAACCATAGAGAATATAGTTGATGCGCTCTTCCCAACCCATCCAATTAGACAGGACACAGGCAGAATCCTAATAACGGAGATTCCACTCTTTGATGAGAAGGAACTTAGGACAGCCGTGACTTCTCTACAAAATAAAAGAGCTCTAGGGCCGGCTGGAATTTCAGCAGAAGCACTAAAAGCAATAGCTGGCACGTGCTCGCAAATCTTATTGAACATGCTAAGCAGCTGTCTCAGGGCTGGACTCTTTCACAAACAGTGGAAAGTTCAGCGTCTGCCACTGATCAACAAAGGAAAAGGAGATCCGCAGTCCCCTTCGGCATACAGACCTCTGTGCATGTTGAATGCTACAGGGAAACTGTACGAGAAGATGCTGAAGCCTCGGCTATTTGCAGCCGTACAAGCGGCAGTAGATCTCTCTGAAAGACAGTACAGGTTTTGAAAAGAAAGATCCACAATAAAATCCATCCAAGAAGTATTGGAAACTATTGAAATTGTCTAAAAGGGAAGCCGGTGCACCAAGAAAATTGTTTTACTTGCAACTCTTAATGTTAAAAACGCCTTTAACTCGGCCAGATGGACGGAAATGATTAAAGCTCTGGAAGGCTTCAAAGTACCACAGTATCTGATGTGTGTACTGAAGAGCTATCTATCTGATAGAGTACTGATCTATGACACTACTGAAGGAACGAGAAGAAAGCTAATTACGGCCGGAGCAGCCTAGTGCTCGATTCTTGGTGCAGACCTTTGGATTGTGTCCTATGATGGAATCCTGAGAATGGAGATGCCGGTCGACACATACCTCACGGGGTACGCGGACGACATCCACTGTTCCCCGACTCACATGTATTTTTCTGGCCACATATTTGGTGCGCTAACAGAGCCATCTTCAGTTGTCCCAAGAATACATTTGCCCCCTCTCGACCCGCAGCCCTGCCCGCGAAAATTTGAAACTGGTTCGAATTGTTTTCCTTCTTTTAAACAAATCTCCAAACTTTTATATTGAAGTTATACAGATTTATTAATAAAATAAGGGTCGCTTTCCACGAAGCAAAATTTCGGAGTTAAAAAAATTATTTCTAACCAATTACAACTCCTATCGACAATTTTTTTTAATTTCTTATAATTTTGCCAGCATGGGGAGAAATGGGGAGAAAAAGGTTATAATAATTTTATTCGAAAAAAAGTCGATGGGAGTTTCAATTGGTCGTA
>JAABKJ010012969.1:0-10406 GCA_011634705.1 Andricus grossulariae
AGCTTAAACCCTCGGCAGGTTTTATAATAACCGCCTCGGGTCTAGCTCGCCTCTTCCTCTCCTTCTTCTTTGTAGGTAGTTTACCGGATTGGGAGGCTTACAAATAAATATTGTTTGCCTTAATTTCTGATTTTACATGGTTTTTAAAAACATTGCATTCTTCTTCATTATCTATAGTTTCATGTAAAGATGACAAAGATTTAAATTTTGTGACATTAATTTCGTAAAGCTCATCTTCGAAGATCTATATCGTGAACTGTCATCTTCGAATCAATGGTCTTGTTCAAACTTTTGACTTCTTCTCGCTATCTTCTCAATTGTCACTCTAAAAGAAGCTTCTTGAACTTTTGATGAACGGATGTAAAAGATAAACGCTTTTTCTTTCCAGAATTCCAATAGTCAACAGCTTCTTCTTTATAGTCGAAATTGACTTCCTCCTCTTGATACAAACAACTAAGTACATCACCATAATCGTTTTCTTCTTCTTGTTCTTCATCTTCAATCGGTTGTATGTCAATTTGGCTATCCCCATAATCAAATTGTAAGTCGACTACATTTTCAATAATAAATGAGGAATCAAACATATTTCTCCTTATGATATCCTCTATTACATCGTGTAGATGTACCTCCTCAGGTGTTATTTCTAAAGGCTGAATGCCAAGTTTTTCTGCATTGAACGTTATTGTCAATAAAGATTTAACGGATTCATTATCATTTTATGTAGTAATACTTCACACGATAGAAATACAAACAAATTTGTAACCAAACAAAAATGTTATTTTCTTTCAATTTGTATACATGCCTGATAATGGTTCATATGCATGCCTGAAAATTTTATATATGCGCAGTTATTATTACGAATGCCAAACTGATAATGCCTTTATCATATCGAAAGCCTTGAGCAATAAGGGTTAAAGGGTCGATATGTGTAAGGATAAGTCTATGTGTCTACAATTTTCAACGGAAATATGTACGTGGTTGAACCTAAATAAAGATTCTTTAAACAGGTCTGTTATACGTATCATCATTAAAACTGCCTACTAAGCAAAAAATAAAAGGTTTTTTAGAGGTGGTTTTTATATACCAAGGATTGATTAATACGAGAACAACTGCCATCGTTAACAAAATATCATTTATATTATTATTGATTGTCCAAAACAAATATTTTATTCCATTACTTACAGAAACGTAAGTCCAAAATTTTAAACTATATGTCATATGAAGAAGCATTCTAGGGGTATATTTTCTAAATTATGATACTCTAGAGGGTGATTGTTTTTACAATTCACGCTAATATTGTAACACAGCATCAATTAGAACAATTTTGTGTAAAAACAATCAATAAAAAATAAGGTTACCTCTTAAAACACTAAAAGAATCAAAAATACAGAAGGGGTGTTTTCAACCCCTAAATGCGAACGCTTGCACAACTTTTTTCCTTCATAATCTGGGATCCTGTTTCCACCTGCGAAGTAACAAAATAATCGACGCAGACACCAACCTAACCCCCCTTGTCAGTTTGAAATCTTTAAAATTGCATAAAATTTTTTGCATTCACGAGATGTTCTCTGGAAACCTGTTTATCGAAATCGCATTCAAAGTACAATATTTTCGAATACTTTTCAATCCGACTTTTTTTGTGGGTCACTTTTTTTTGTTTTTCAGGTTTAAATCGGTCACTTTTTTCAAAAAAATTAGGCTGTGGCAGCTCTGAGAATAATAAATGATAAATTCAAGCTTCGGAATCAACACACTATTGACACTATTTGATACTCTTTTTAAGCGATCACATTATTTTGCTACTATTTTTAAAAAAATTAGACTAAAGACATTATTTTCAAATCAAAAAGAAGAATTTATCAACCAAGAAAGATTTTTCAAACAAGAAAGAAAAAATACGTCATAAAAACTGTTGAATTTGCACGCCAAAAACGTGACCTTTTAACAAAGCAGTTGAATGTTCAACTAAATAGTTATATTTTAAAGTTAAAAGATGATTTTTCAAGCAAGAAGATTCATTTTCTACCAAAAAAGAAGAATTTTCAATAAAATATTTATATACATTTTTAACCAAATAATGCACAATGGATGTGATATTGGTCCAAATTTTATTTTAATAATTTCTTGTTAATATTTTTCCGTTTTACACCTTTTAAACTAAATAGTTCAAATTTTCAACCAAAAATATAAATTTTCAACCGAAAATGAAGCAGTTAAATTTTAAACTTTATTATTTTTGCAAATTGAAGATATTATCTACATGTGAATAACAAAAAGTGCATGTGAAAATTAAATGAGAAAAAACTGGGCAAAAGTTTGGTCACATTTGGTCATATTTACGCAATTACAAAAATTCATGTGTGGCAGTGGGGTCAAATGGCATACGTGCGAAGGAGCTTGTATAGTGGTGGAGTAGTGGGGATATATCATATTAAGGGACAGAGAGAGAGGGCGGGACTTTCACAATAAAACAGAGAGAGACAGAAATAGGTGGGGGCAGAGGCAGAGATAGCTTTTCTTAGCGTTGCAATAGTGGGGATATCAAAGAAGAGCCTTTACAGCAATTGTGAATCGCCGCACGGGAGGGAGACGCGATCACAGAGAGAAGGTATAGAAAGTATGCTTCGAAGAGAAAGAGACTTTCGTTCGTACGTTCGGTCGTTTCTTTCAACTCACTTCCGTCCCAAGAGAAGTTTCATTTCAAAAATAAAATTTATACTTTAAACTTCAAATCATAAGTGATTTTGTATGGATATCTTCTTTACGACTTCCATAGTGGGCTGAAGTGGAGCGTTTTTGGAACGTACTGCAAACTTTTCTTGAGCGTAAATTTCACATACGTTTTCAAAATATTTTTTAAAAATCCCAAAAATGTACAAAGTTAAGCAAAATTACGTTTTAAAATCGTTCAATGTCACAAAAATGCCATACAACATTTTTTGGATCCTTACACGTTTTTGAAAGTTATATTTTAGCTAATTCAGAAGCATTCTTCGGGAAATTTATTTATCTGTATATTCATTTACTTTTACTTTCACTAGTTACCGTTGCTGAAATTTCTGTTTCTCTTTATGAAAATTTGGAAACAGTTTTTGCATAAAGCTTTAGAGACGGGTCTGAGAAAAATATTACAGAAATTTTTAACAGTGCAGGGATTCAATTTTATTTGAGGTCTTTTTCCAGAAATTCATTTTGAACTTCTCAGTGTCAAAACTGAAAATCAATTGAATTGCTTTCAATATTTGTGATGCTTAATTAGAACCAATTATGGTTCAATTTTGTTTTAGTACATTTTTACGATTTTTTGTCTGTGTTCAAAATGAAACTTTATTTTTTTCTGTGATGTTATTCATACATTTGTGGTAAATATACTATTCTAACAATCACTTCCAAACAATTCTTTTTTCCAACCAGACGTGTTCGAACGCTGTGACCGAAGAGCTGATAAATCTGCTGAAATCCCTTTTCATTCGGGAATATTTTCTACCTCTGTGACATGGTCGGTTTTTCATATCCTTGCCATGTGGTCCGAAGCCACTAATCGATCACTGGTTTTGTTTCACAGCATAAAAGTTTGACTTTTTCTGAAAAGGATTCTTCATTCAAAGATTATGTTTATTCTGCGGAAATAAAAAATTTAGATTTAAAATAATATAATTTCTGCCAAAATCTGTTTCCGTTTGAAAATTTTTAAATTAAAGAGGCCTGAGATTGTCAAAATCTAAGTGGGTAGGCCCCGAGGTATTGACCTGTGGGAGGGGGTGCATGTTCTTTTAAAAAGATCATATATATAGTAACTTTTTTATTTTTTTTATTGACAGTCAATATATTTTTATTGGTTATTATTATGGGGATATTATTAATAATAATATGTAGTATTGAAAAAAGTCTGAAAAATAAATTGAGTAACATAAAACCTGAGATCGCGGAAAGGATTATAATAAAAAATAAAAAATAAAAAATAAAAAAATATTGAAGGAATTAATTTAAATGTACCCAAACTACAAAGGAACGATTTATTTTGGGCTACTCATAATACCTTGAAATAGTTAAAAATCTACATAAATCATTATTTTAAAATCCCTTAAATGTAAAACACATTAAATTTAGTTCTCAAGAAATCCCTTAAATCTTGTAAAAATTACTCAAATTCCTTAAAATCTTTGTTAACCCTGCAAAATTCTTTGATATTTCTTGACATTTTTTAAATCTCTTTAAATTCTTTGAAATCTGTTAAAATAACTTGAAGTATTTAAAATCCTTTAACGGTTTTTAATTCTTTCATATCCCTTGAAATCGTTTGAATCCGTAAATACCCTTTAAAATAAAAATTTCTTCTCACTGCTCAAATCCCTTAAAATTATTTTTTCTTCTGTTTTCAAGAAATTCCCCCTTTTTCTCGATTTTTCGTTCAAGATTTTGTTTTTGGTTTAAAATTCTACTATTTGCTTGAAAGTTGAACTACCTAGTTGAAAATTAATTTTTTTTGTTGTAAAAATTCATCATTTCAGTTGCAAATTCATCTTTAAGTACAAAATCTAGCTAGTTTTTTTTTACTGGAAATATAACTATTCCATTGTTGATTGAAAATTTATACTTTTATTCGAAAATTGCGAGGAAAATTGATCTTTTCTATTTTGTTCAAAATTCGTCGTCTTTGGTTGAATTCAACTATTTTTGTTTCAAATTAAAATAGTTTTCGGTTGAAATATCAATTATTGTAGTTTTCTTCAGGAATTTTTATTTTCGGGTTGAAAATTCAATTGTTTTGTAGAAAATACGTTTTTTTACTTAAACATTGACATCTTCGTATATACCATCTTTTTTGGCCAAGAATGCTACTATTTGGTTGAAAATTTATCTAGCTTGTTAAAAAATAAACTGTTGGAAAAATTAACTACTTGGTAGAAAATGAACTTTTTTCTTAAAAATTCATAGTGTCGGTTGAAAAATTCCACTATTTTATGGAAAATTCATCCATTTTGTTGAAAATTCGTCTTTTTGGGTAGAAAATCTGTTTCGAAAATTCATCTTTTTGGATGTGGATTCAACTATTTTGTTAAAAACTCGTCTTTTTTGGTTCAATTTAACTCGTCGAAAATTCGTTTTTTTTGTTGAAAATTAATTTTTTAAACTGAAAATTTAATTATTTCATGTATGGTTGAAATTTTTTTTTATTGAACTATTTGGTTGAAAATTCACCTCCAGAAAATTAAAGTAGAAAATTAGACTATTTGTTTAAAAATTAAACGATTTCTTTGAAAAATCAACTACTTGGTAGAAAATTGGCTTTTTTTGAAAATTCATAGTGTTAGTTAAAAAAATCAACTATTTTATCGAAAATTCTGGTATTTTGAGAAAAATTCGTTTTTTTAAACTGAAAATTAATCTTCTTTCTTGAAAAATCACCATTTTGGCTAAGGACTCATATATTTTGTTAAAAATTCTTATTTTTCAGTCAACTATTTGTATATAAATAATTTGCGAAAATCGTAAAATTCACTGATTTCAGACGTAAATCCCAATGCATTCCTACTAACTACAACAAATTATTATTCGTGCGCAAATAAATTAGACATGTAATTATATGTGTAATACTTAAATATTCCAAAAGAAAATAATCTAAATTTTATAATATTTTTTATAATATTATATAATATATAATATATTATTCACTTCATTTATTTAATTATTTGAATTCACTGCTGATTTTCAAATATTTTAATAAACAAATTATGTGTTCTAATGAACTTTTTAAAAAGGAGGAATGTAAGATTCACAAAATAATACCTAAGTTATAGAATGAAACATTTCTTTAGGCATATATGAATTTTTAATTAAAGATGAGTATTAGACATACATATGCTTCCACCGCAACAACAAATTAATAACAATTTTTAATATAAAATAATCGATTTTATATATAACTATATCTAAATTTCTTAATAAAAATAAAGTTTAAAAAATGAATCTTGTTAAAAAGGATTGATAAAATCGAGGAGAATATTCTAATGTTAATTATAACTAATTATGAAAAAGAACTCGAGGTGAACTTTTGAAAAAAATATTTTAGATTTTTTTTATTTAACAATAACTATTTAGAGTTTAATGTTTTACTTTTTCTCTTTGGGTAAAAGTTGCAATTCTCATTTAATTCTCATGCTGTAGCGCTTATTTTATTCCTTAAAAGATTCTCTGCAAATCTCATTCGTACGTTTTTATTTAACAACTTTTATTTATCAAAACATATTTTTCACAAAAATAACGATTTTATAATTGCTAAATAAAAGTTTTTTCAATAAAAACGAAACAATAAGATTTGCAGAGAATCTTTTGAGGAATAAAATAAGCCCTAGAGCATTAGGTTTGAATAATAGTTGCATCTTTTACATAAAGTGAGAGAGAAAAACATTTAACCCTACAAACTATTGTTAAATAAACAATGAAAATCTCGTAGCGCAAAATTTGAAAATGGTTTAGACCGTGCCAGTTTATTATATACATATGTCTACAGAAAAATTAGGTTACTCCTAATATTTCAGTGTGGCGGCGTTCGGAACTAATAATATTTCAGGAGGCTTTGTAAAGCTCACTTGTCAGGGGGCGTTACAAGCTCATAACACGATGATTGCGAATAAAAGCATTTGAAAAATGAATACATATTTTACACCCTTCATTATACGTGCTCATGCATTTAGAATGTTTCTCGTTTCCACCTTTTATGGATAAATTTTAGTTCCTCTTTTTATGCTTAGTGCGTGAGAAAAGCCAATTTCTTCCTTATAGTGAAAATAACCTTCTAGAGCTAGGATATAAATTTGGTTTACCGAACGTGTCGATATGCAATGTGAGGAAAGGTATTGGACAAGTTACTGTCTCGAGCTCGAGCAAATCCTGTCGTTTTAGAACTTGGTAATCCCTTTACCCGGTTGCCATCACCTGTCTGCGTCTATTTTATACCGCTATTTATATGCAGATCCATCAATATGGTTACGGATTGTCGTGGCTTTTGTCGAAGGTAAAAAAAAAAGAGAATGATTTTCAGTCAAAGCGTTTATTATTCGAACAATATGTTTTACATAAGTCTCCTATATAAGGTTTCTCTTTTTTGTTTATTTATTTGAAGCTCCCATGAATTTCTAGATATTTATTGATCAAGACACGATTTTATGAAAAATAACTGATCAGAGGCTTGAAGCAGGGTGTCTAGCATCCTGGAAAGCCTTGAAAATCTGGAAGTACTTCTATTTTTTTTTGCCAGGAAAATCCTTAAGAAGTTCTTGAGATTCGTTCATGATTCTGGAATTTGTATCCCCTTAAATAAATAAATGAATGAAAAAATACTGCTGTACCGTTTTTTGGTAGGTTCATTTATTCATAACTAAGACAACCTTTTTACAGCAGACTGGTAATTTTATCATTGTGAAAAATCACGAAATTATAATCGAGAATATTTAAAAATTTCTCATTTATTAGCGATTTATTCCCGATTTTTTTCAACTTTAACAACAATTTAGTGACATTTTTTTAATGTAATAATTTTTTGCTGTCAATAATTTTAAATAAGGTTCAATTCTCCGTATAATGGACTTTTATTGATTAGAATTAGTTGAAATTTAGCTAAGGTATCAAACACTATTGGTAAAGGCTGGCCGCAGATTAGGGAAAACCTGAAAATGCGGGAAAATTCAGAGATTTTTTATATGAGGCATTTTAAATTACTGCAAATTCGATTTTTTAAGTCCATTTTAAAATAGTTATTCTCTTTATAAAATATTATATGTTTGAAATTTTACAAGATTAAAATTCTAGTCTGTGAATATTAATGGTCAGGGAAAATTAAAAATTAGTTAAGGAAAAGTTAGCAAATTTTGAAAATGAAGTTTGCAGCCACCCGGATATAATATTCTTGTTAGAAACTTATTTGCCTCGTATTTATATTTCTTTTTTTACTTGTTGCCCTCCAACTATTATATATTTAGTTAAGAATTTAATTAACGATTCATCCTTTTTGTTTGAAATATCTACTATTACATTATTGGTTGTGAATTCATCTTGTTTGATAGAAAGTTTAATTGCTTGGGTGAAGGTTGAATCACCTTGTTAAAAAATCGTTTTTTTGTTGTTCAAGATTCAAGTTTAACTACTTTGTTGCATTTTTTTTTTAACTTAATTTTTCAACTGAAAATGTTACTATTCCATTTTTGGTTCAAAATTGATTTAAAGAAATTAAAGATTCAACTACTTGGATAAAAGCTGAACAACTTCACGTGGTTAAATCAATTATTATCAAAAAACGGTTGTTTTACCATAAAATCAGATTCTATGGGTGTTCTAAAAATTTCGCATATGACACTTTTTTTAGTTCCACTAGACCTATTTTTCCCCTGTAAAAGACCCCTTCAAAGATTCTCTTAATTTCTTTTTAATACATATGGATTCAAGAAACCTATTCTTCAGAAGGTATAACAATAATTTTTAATTTATTTATCTGAATACCATCAATAAAATTTTATACTTAATTTTAATTATATCTACTTATAGCCTATATAAAAATATTATTAAATCACTTGGAAGTCATTCTTAATTTGTCATTTATGATATATAAACTAAGTCCAATAAATTGATCGCAAAAATGCAATTTTTTTGAATTCCTCAAAATAATTAAAATTCCTTGAAATTCCTTCAAACATTTTGAATATCTTAAAAATTCCTGGGAATCCTTGGAAATATCTTAAACTATTTCAAATACTTCGAAAACTTTTAAAATTTTTCCGAAAAAGGGAGATTTCCAAAATCTCAAATTGCTGAAAAATTTAAATTGCCGATAATGTTTATTAACGAAATTTAAATATACCCAAACTGAAAATTAACAAAACTTTAAATATTTGCAATTACTGAAATTATATAAATTCCGTAAATTGTGTAATTACCGAAATTTTGAAAGTCGAATTTTCAAAGTCCTGAAATTTCAATTTCACGAAATAAGTAAATTCTCGAATGCAGTGAAGTACAGAAATTTTAAATTGCTGATAGTAAATTACTAAAATTTCAAATTTCCGGAAAATTACAAAAGATGATGTGTAATACTTTATCTCAGTGAGAATCTTCTATTTTATTTTTTTTACAGTTTGAAATTGACAACGGCATACGAAATTTTCGGGACTTTGAGATTTCGTGTTTCAAAATATTAGGTTTATTTGAAATTTCTAAATTGTTCGAGTTCATCTCCAATACATTTATAATATTTCATCACTTTCATTCAATTTCAAATTCCTATTCAAATATTCTTTCAGTCTAAAATATTCCATTTTTAACCTATTCAGTTTGAAAACTTTATATTTAAAGCAGAACAATTTTTTAATATTCAGCGATATTTTACGGTTAATTATAATATACGTGTGTAATAATACAGTTTGAAATAACCTTGAATCGTTAAAATTGCGAAGTGCTAAATTGAACTTTGTTCCTTATAATGTTAATTGTTCTATTTTTAACATTTTAGTTTCTGAGTGAAAGTAGTTAATTCTAATGTTTGAAGAACAACTGAACAATTATTACTTTGAAACGACTTACAATTTTTGCAATTTAACTTCTAATTTAAGAAATGCTAAGTTCTTAAAAAAATTAAGAAGTTTAATTTTTAATGTTTCTGTCTTGAAATTGCTCAGTATGATATAATTTTGAATATCTACGAAGGGCTTAGCGGAATAAGAATGTGAAATCAGCCCCCGCACATTTGAAGCTGGCATGATTGTCATGAATTCGCTTACATGTGGTATGAAACTCCGCCAAATTTCAACTTCCAAATCCCATTTTTCTGGGAGACATGGGGTGGGGGGCAAAATCAAAGAAGTGATTTTTCTCGAAAACGGCTTGACCGATTTTAATTAACAAAATATATGTTTCAAAGACCACTCTGGAGAATTAAAAGAAAAACTGATGAATTTTTCGAACAAAAAATAAGCAATAAAAAAATGTTGTAAAATTTTGAAATTTTTTTTCCTATGTTGTTTTAGAGATACCACTTTTTTTCAAGAAAATATCCTTGAATTGTGAACTACAACTCAGATTTTTTATTATTTTTTTGTATGGTGGAGCATAGTTCAAAAAAGCAATGCACGTAACGGCGCGGCGCCGCCCGCTGCCGAGGTTCACGGTGGATGAATGGGACCCATTTTTTTAAAAGACGTCTGCACTTTGCCTATACACATATATTTTCCAGAGTTTACCACGAGGAGGTTGCAGTACGTTTTTGAAATCCTTATTATCGGTGTGTTTTTTTTAAGTGAGTTCCCCCGCCTCTCACCTACTGTAAATTGAACTCATTCCTTGCTTGTGTCTCTTACTAGGCAGAATGAGAAATTGAGCATCGAACTTTTCGTGAAAACGTAACAAACAAATGA
>JAABKJ010012970.1:0-10405 GCA_011634705.1 Andricus grossulariae
TTCAAAGGTTGTGAAGAATTATGTCGCGTTTTGCAATTGTTTAATGACTGGTTCGACTTATTTAATGTGAGAAGTAAGTTCGAACATGCTAAAGGTTACGGAGTTGCTTTGTCAGTGCAGAATGCACTATTGCACAAAATGACTCAATATATAACGACAATGAGAGTTCGAAAGCATAAGGAAATGATTCCTTTTCAAAAAGGAATTCATTTAAATAATTTACCTCTACCAAGTATGCATCAACACTTGAAAGAGAAATACAATATTGAGTACATTTTAACGCACCGATTAAATCAAGACGTCCTGGAGAACTTTTTTACTTTTATTCGTGAGGTGGGAAGGCGATATGACCATCCGACAGCCTTGGAGGTGAAATATCGCTTACGATGGTATATTTTGGGGAATCATGCTATGGTAGCGCTTTCCGACGGATGCAACGCCGAAAAAGATACCTCAAAAAAGGTTGTTCAACGCTTCCGATTTGCAAAGTCAGGATGTTCAAATCGATGCGACCACCGAACCTCTTGTTGGTGCACCAAACTTTTATGCAGCGCAGAGTAAAGGTTACTTTTCTTTTAAAGTGAATAATTAGGTATAAAGTGTTGATTTAATAAGAAATTTATTGACATATGTAACTTTATTGCAGATTATTTCTGGGACGCTGTCATTGAGGATGAATCTGACGAGATTCATCTGGGAACTGGCACCAATGAGAAAGACAATCACAATGATGGTAAGTTTTCCTCACGAAAAATTATGCAAAAATCTGCAGAAAACCCCCCAAGTTAATATAACCCTGCAATTATATAATCCTCCAAATAACTTGAATTGTATTATTGAGTATCTATATTTATATAAGTCTTCTTATTATTTGTAATCTTAGGGTTTTTGGTGATAATCTTCGCAAGAATGAAAGCAATATTCTCAATACAACATGTAATGTTTCTTTAATTTTTAACGCAACTTTTGTTTAGATGCTTCACTTGATAATGGAGACCTTCAGTGTGAATTCAACAACTCCGAATTAGAAAACAACTCAGATGGAATCGTTGCAGTAGATCTCACCTAGGATGGAGTTAAAGGCATGAAAGATGAGAAACTTTCTGAGTTTCTCTTTCTTGATGAAGACGTGATCGGAGACCAACGCTTGATGAGTCTGTCTGATGAATTTAAAATGAAAGACGACGCAGAACGCTTAACACGTGAGACGCTCCCTCATGCTCCATATCATTATGACTACAGTCTGTAAGTCCTAATGTACCTCAATGTATTACTATTATTACTCTCATAAACGCTTTTTTATTAAAACTTTATTCTTTTCCTTAATCCATATACGGCTTTAAAAGATTACAATCCTTCGATTGACGAACGTGAACTTTTAAAGGTGTTGTTAGAACAAACACTCGCCACTGAAACAATTTTCCAAGAAGGACTCAAGTACGTGGCAGGATACGTCGCTTGGCGATTCTCAAAGAATAAGTCTCTTGGAGTCGACACATGTTCATTATCTGAATCGGAAAAACCCGCAGGTGATTGGATTTGCCATATATCCAAGGGGCACTTAAAATATTCATCTGGAAAACTGTTAAAAGCTGCTGAAATTATAAATCAGGAGTTAGAGAAATACCACGGAAAACATTTTTGAAGGAGGAAAAAATTGTTTACACTTTAGCATCGAAAACTACTGAAAAATTGTCTGAAAAACTAGATATGAAGGTTTTGCTGTGCTTAGTGTGCAGTAGAACCTACATAAGACTACGCCACTTAAATCGACATCTTTCTGCTGAAAGAAAGAAATTGAGGGAAGCTAAAAAAATGGTGAAATTGACCAATATTGCGAGATGATCAGATGTTCCATCGATCTAACTGACTTTTAAATCATGTAAGTGGTTGCAAAATAGTTGCAGAAGTCCATTCCCATCTCTTTCACTCATTTGCAACATTTTGTGTATTCTTTTAAATAATACTAGGGCGGTGATAAGTTTAAAGTACATTTTCCCTCACTTTCTTATATTATTCAGACTCCTCATTTATTATTTAAAAATGTTTGATGGCTTTCTTTAGAAAAGTGAAGTGCTAATGAATTATATGTATCTACTTAGAATGGTCAGTTTCGTTGATTTACAGTAAATCCCAGAGATATTATATATCTGAACATGAATACAAACGCTACAAGCAATAGAAAACTACAATTATCCGAAATCAGATAATTTTTATCACGAGGCAGACAAAAATTATCCATCGAATTTTAGTTTTCAATTGCTTGTAACATTTTTATCCAACTTCAGGTAAATAATATCCCTGGGATTTACTGTGTTGTCAATAAAATAAATATTTATTATAAATATATTTTTACAACGAAAATTCTTTATAAGGTAAAATGTTCAGAACAAAATATATTTGATATTGAAAATCTTCCAATTATGCGATGAAAAATTAATTACTATGAGAGATTATGTGTCTACTAAAATTTGGGGATTATGCGAAATTATGCGCATACGTTACAAATAATCAAGACAGGTTTGACATAATTTGTTTTTGCCATGCATACATCTTTTTTGCCACAACATTTAATAAATCATGAAGGCCATAAAAAATATAATTATAAAAGTATATTTAGTATTGTATTATTCATATTTATACTATCTTTGCTATTATCATATTATACAAGGAGTACATTCAATGATAAAAGTTATAGTTAAACTTGCAACACTTTCTGTAAACAACATTTTTAATAGTAATTAATACTAATTATTACAATTGTGACTTTTTAATTACAATAATTATAATTGATTTATGTATCATAAGTAATTATTTTATTTTTAATTATTAATTATTAATTGCTAATTGAAAATTTATTTTTAATTATTAATTATTAAGATATTTAGTATTGTATTCTTCATATTTTCACTATGTTTGCTATTATTATATTATACAAAAAGTACATTCAATGATAAAAATTATAGTTGGACTTGCAACACTTTATGCGAACAACATTTGTAACAGTAATCAATACTAAATATTAATATTATTATTATTAATATTAATTATTCATTTTATTATTAATTATCGATTGTTAAATAATTATTTTATTTATTCTTATTTTTATTTCTTTATATTATATTTTATTTATATTTTAGCACGCTCTTTTACATTTTATACTTGTTATACATATAAGTTATATGTTCCTCATTTTTATTTTAGCTTTATACGATTATTTATAAGACTGTTTTCGAGTTTTTTCTGCAATTAACACATGTAGTGTTGAACCTGTTTTAAACTTCCCGCTTGACTTTCCTTTAAAAATGGAGGACGCCGTACGAATTCCTACGAGCCATTTTATTGGTTCACTGTTTTTTAGATGCGCGTGGCGAGACCATAGTTTGTTGGATTATGGCACAATGCCAACGCACACGGATCCGCATAAGAACTTCCTACGCACCAGGTTTTATCGGGCTAGCTTCACGTGGTGCCGGCCAGCTTTTTGTAACCTCAAAATGTGAAGTGTTGGCGTGAGAATTGTGAACACTGTGTTTTTTGTGGACAGTTATGGTCCATTTATACCTCTGTCCGTCCGACCGATGCAGACAGAAAGGGCATAAGAGTAAAAGAGATACAGAGTACTTTTGTCACATTTTCCGCTCTCTATCTCTTTTACTCTTATGGAATTTCTGCCAGCATCAGTCGGAAGGGCAGAGGTATAAATGTGCCGATAATCTAATGTTTATAGTGATTTTATGTGAAATAAGTTCTTCGGCTGTGTTTGATTATGAAGCAGTATTATTTCAAGTTTATCTAAGAGTATTGTTTTCAGTTTATTTAACGATGTTGGATTCAAGTTCCAACCTGAAAATTTGACGCATTTTTTTGAGAAATTTTTCAAATTATTATACTATTACGCTTAATTGTAAAATAATTTGAGTTATGGAAAAACATTATAAAACGTTCATGTAACAGTGCTTCATTTAATTTTCAAGATCAAAATATTAACTCACTTTGCGCACTTTAATTAGGAAATTATTACTAAATTTCTATGTTTTGGACTTCTCTTTTCGAAGACGAGCGACACTTTTGAAACAAACGACGCGACGCGTGAGAAATTTGAGGTTAGAAAATTGGAAATCGTCTGCATCAGCGGTGTTACGTCCCAGGATCTGCAGTCGAATTTCATTCCTTTGTAGCCATTTGCTGATTCGTTGAAGATGAGTTCGGAATGCTGCCGTTGAGTGGTGGAAACCACTACCACAAGACGAAGTTGTTTTCAACGGTTTCAGCGATACAGAATCTGCCCTTTTTCGGCTGTGCGTGCCTTTTTATAACCTTCAAATGGGAGGAGACTTATTCCCTCTCTTCAGCCAAGAACCAATCGCATTGCTTACGTCATGGGATTTTCCTACAGAATAGCCGATAAGAAAGTAGGGCAATTTGCTCCCCCTACAGGATATGAGTTAGAAAATGAGTGATTCGATGATTAACATGTCTATACACGAAAAATTATAAATAAGTCCAAAGTCTATTTTACATCCGGTCTGACTGGCGCAATACACTCATTAATGATACTAAATTTAGACCTATGACTCACTAAATAAACAAACACTTGACTTTAAGACGCAATTTATCATGTACTGCGTAAAACTTTGAGCAAACATAACCTAACTTTAGGATAGAGAGAGAGAGAGAGTACTGCGTTACACGTAATTATTTTATGTATCGAACAGCTCGCAACTTGTTAACGTTTCGTAACATAAAGATTCTGATACATGAAACTTACTTTCATGATTTTGTATTTGAAAGTTATCTAATATTTGTATTTTAGCTTTTGATCATTTAAACTGATTCAAATCGAATCTGGAGCTCTTTGCTGCGCTCCCTAGAGTTAGGTAGGTCGGATTGTAGGGAGGTAGGATTCAAAGAGGTACATTTGAGTTCAAGTAATTAATCTCACTTGAGGAAAATCTGAACAGTGATCATTTGATTATAATAATTTATTTAAAATAATTATAAAAACTGAAAAAACAGAATTTAGTCTAAGAGTGCCTTTTTAGGGCGGCCTGTTATGAACTCATCGATGAATTGACATGACACATCGAGTTCGCATATAGGTTCGCGACTAATCATGTTTGCCATAAACCAACAAGGTAACTAAAAATAAATCCTATGCAAAATATTAATTCATCGTTTAATTCAAAACAGGGCTTCATGAAAACCAACCCTAACAAATTTGTAATACTTTTTCGACTGCCGTGCACCGATCTGTGTATGTACCTGAGAAGCAACTAAAAAAGGGTCCTTCATATTTATGTTTAAGATACCTCGAAGCCCCTCTCCTATTTAAGCTGGAGTCGGGTCTTGCATATAAGTAAACCTCAGTACTGGCATATTTTTTGTCTAAAATTTAATCAATAATATTTAACAATAATTACAATCTAAGTCCGCTTTTAATTATTTTATTTGATATACCTTGTTCTTAAATTTATTTCTTATTTATTTGTATTTTATTGCTACCGAAAAAATTGGATTTAACAGTAGCCACTTTCATTTATTACTATCCTGTCCACTCTGCTTATCCTCATGAGAATTTCTCAGTCATGTTTTTCATTTTCGCATTTAAATTATAGGTTTAAAAACATAGAATTCATAACAGTAAATTAAGAAAAGACAACATAATTGACGTCATAAATATAAATGGAAAATATTAAAATATAGATGTTTTGAAATATAATAATAATAATTTATTTATTAAGTCCCTAGGGCTAAAGAGCCCGCTAAGGAACAAGTGATACATGTACTAGAACTTATAATTATATAAATGAAACTATGAAATATATGTGAATAAAATGTTAAGAAATTAAATTCTTTCCAATAAAGTTGAAACTTCAGTTTTTTCTCAGCGCCACATTTAAAAATAGCACCTGATCGGACCCCCTTCAGGGTCATGTGAAATGTGTACGTCCACTTACGTGTCACGATACTTTTTAATCAAATGTAATTAATAACTTCCCGTGTAGAAATGGTAACAGGGATCCGACCGGGAGCCGGCCGTATAGCCCCAGTTTAAACCGGGCGCTGGCCGGGGATACTGGCCGGGATCCGGCTAAAAACGTCACGTTAAACCGGTCGGATTCAGGCTTTCGTACCGGCCGGAATCTGGTCGGGTGACCCGGCCACGGACCTGTTGAAAAATGTTGCTACAGGCGCGAAATTGGTAACTTGGTCTGTCTTTTAAGGCTCATCGTAGAGAATACGGTGAACTTTGAATGTAAAATCAAGTCATCAAATTTTCGCGAGGAAATTAGAGAGATTTTCAATTACTGATGCTAGAATCTCCTAGCCAATCTCGTAGCGCAGTAAGTTGGGTTTATCAAACTGATTACTGAAATAAAGTTCATTTTATTTGCGAACTTTGAGGAGACGACACGACATGAGTACAACGTGCGTTCTCGTTCTCGTTCAAACTGAAACTTACAAGTGTCTACGCAGACGCCAGGCGCAGAAGGCGTCAGACATGGGGGTAAACTTGAAAGCGTACACAGTAAAAATTGTATGAAAATAGAGGAAATTGTGAAAATTGTAACAATTCTGATATTACACATTGCAGAATCGATAACAGTTTTATTTAATAAGTTTAAACATTGGGAAGAATTATATGTTCTTAAAAAATGTGTCATTTATACAAAAAAAGTATCCTGACCAGTGACCGATCGGCTTCCGACCATGAAAAACTACCAGGGGTAGCCCCGCCGGGATCCAACGAAAAACATTATTGTAGTAGGGCCAACTGGGGCAATTTATGCACGAGATCTGTAGTAAGAATTGAAATTGATGGCTTTTTAATTTTTTTTAAAAGAAGAGTTTTAGCGCAAAGGAGAATGTATGACTTTTAAATTGTCAAAAAGGTGAAAAGTCGTGTTTTTTTATGACGTCGTATCTAATAAGAATTCTTATATAATATGGAAAAGCTTAATCGTTTGCAAAGAAACTTGACTGAAAACTCCAAGAAATTGTAGCTAACAATCTTCAGAGAACATTTCCACGTCCCCATTTGAAACTTCTCGTAACAACTATTTATTAATTAATCAAATAGGTTGGCTAGTTTTTCTGTTGAAGGGAAAAAATAAATAAATACGATATTTTTTATTATAAATTACGTTTCCCACACGGAGAACCTTTTGGTTGTAAAACTTGATATTGCCAGATTTATTTTTACAATTAGACAATAGTAAGCCAGGCCAACCATGTCAAGGTCGTGAAACGTGGCCATAGGTGTGATTTACCGTGGTTCTCCTGGGAGACGGTGTCATTTTTCGATGGCAGTTGCTCGCAGTGGGACCCAGTGGGGGTTGTTTATTCGTTCTTATTTTCTTTTTTCTTGTTTTTTTTAATCATATGCTTATGGAAAATCCGTTTCTTGTTTTGAACGGGCCCGGGCTTAGTAAACGTCTTAGGCCTTATGCTCCACCTATCCTCGAACTGACCATCTATAGTATTTTCTGGTTGACGAGGTGCAGAAGATTTCACTCCAAGGACAAAATTGTCGCTACTGATAGTGTTTCGAACGCATCGCATTGTTTACACCTCTCTAGTGTAGCATTGACAAAATAAATTTTTTCAAACAAACATGTGCTTGAAGTTACGAACATTATTCAGACCTGCCTAATACATTATATTTGAAACTAATACATATAATACATATTTGAAAATACAAAATCGACAAAAATCCTATTTTTTCATCCCACCAATTATAGTCCACATGAGAATGTTCGGTAAGGCCCCTAAAAACAACCCTTACAGTATGCACACCTATAACGTTGAAAATTTTATCATCTGGCCTATAATTCGTGGGATAAAAAATGAAGATTTTTGACGTTTTTATATTTCCAAATATGGACAAACAAACTGGTCATTTTAAACATTTTAGGTCGACCTGACCATCTGTAGCGTTTTCGGGTTGACATGGTGCAGAATATTTTACTTCAAGGTCAAAATTGTCGCTAGTGACAGTGTTTCGAACACATCGCATTGTTTACATCTCTCTAGTGTACTCGTAACATTGGCGAAATAAATTTTTTCAAACAGAAATGTACTTGAAGTTACTAACGTTATTCAGACCTGCCTGATACAAGTTTGATTTTCGATATTTGAAAATACAAAAACGCCAAAAATCTTCTTTTTTTATCCCACGAATTAGAGACCAGATGAGAATGTTCGGCAAGACCCCTAACAACCACCCTTATGGTATGCAGAACTAAAATGTTAAAAATGACAAGTTTGATTGTCGTCATTTGAAAATATAAAAACGTCAAAAATCTTCTTTTTTATCCCAATAACTAGAGACCAGATGAGAATTTTCTGCAAGGCCCCTAAAAACCACCCTTACAGTATGCGCACCTAGAATATTGAAAGTTTTCTCATCTGGTTTATGATTCGTGTGATAAAAAATGAAGATTTTTTACATTTTCATATTTCCAAAAGTAGAAGGGCTATCTCACTACGAGGCCGAATTCCGAGGGATGGGGCTGGTAATGCAGTTTCTTAACGTGACAACACATGGCGCCAACGTCGGTATTATCATCAATCGATAATGCATGTTCCCATCAGTCGATAAAACAGAGCTTGGTAATTTTCCATATTGTCTCTTTGCCATCTGTCGCTAAGGTAGGGAACCATCTTACCATCAGTCGGAAAAACAGGGTGGTCGGTAACTTCTTATATTATAATTTTTCTATATGTCGACAAGGTAGGGAATAATGTTACTATCAGTCGGTAAAATAGGGAGGTCAGTAACTTTTCATATCAATATTTTTCTATATGTCGGTAAGGAAGGGAAAAATGTTACCAACAGTCGGTAAAGCAGGGAGGTCAGTAACTTTTTATATTATCATTTTCTATATGTCGGTAAGGTGTGGAACAATGTTACCATCAGTCGGTAAAACAGGGAGGTCGGCTACTTTTAATATTATCATTTTACCATAGTTCAGTAAGGTAGAGGACGCAAGTTACTGACACCAACAGATCTGACACCAGCAAGCAAGTAAGGGTTCTGTTCCATGCTAAGTTATCAGCAGTCTGTAACATTCAGTGAGGTTGGTAATGCAGATTCCTGCTGTGATAGCATTGCACCTTCGGCCTGTAAAGCAGGGAGGTCGATAATTTCGAGGTTCTGTTCCATGCTAAGTAGGTAAATCAGTGAGGTTGGTAATGGAGATTCTTGCAAAGTAAGCATTATGAGGTTCTGTTTCAAGTTAAGTTTAAGGTTCTGTTCCAGGCTAAGTTACCAACGTTAGGTAATTGCCATCCGCCGTTAATAGTATACATCCCCAGCTATAGATTGAGCCTCAGTCGTTACATCAGAAACCTACCTTACCAATTGCGTGTAAATAACTGATGACGTCACTCAATACTACACGATGAGATTTTCTCAAAGACGTGACGCATGCGCACTAGAATATATCTCCTTTGCGCAGACTCTGAATTAAAGTGGGGGTAGTGAAGAGTGGGGACAGCGTCCTATAGAAGGTCCGCATAAACGCAGGCTGATCATTCCGTCGCATCGTTCGGTGCAAGTATCATCAAGCAATCCAGAAGACGATACACCAGGTCCGGATAGAGAATCCGAGGTCAGTGCTGAATCTATATTTGCATGTCTATCTGCTTGTAATATTAGTGCATGGCGTTCGCTTTTAGTGTATGATAGTTTGCACGGTTTTTATACTTATATTGCATGGCAGTATTAACGCATGGCTTTTTGCTTGTAGTATTAGTGCATGTCTTTTCGCTTGTGGTATAAGTGCATGGCTTTTTGCTTGTAGTATCAGTGCATGGCTTTTTGCTGGTAGTATTAGTGCATGACTTTTTGCTTGTAGTTTTAGTGCATGTCTTTTCTTTTTTGCTTTGTAGTCGGGGTGGTGGTGAAGGATATTGATCTATAAGAGCTGAGAAATAATTAAAGTTGAACCATTCCTTCATCTTCCTAGGTGATCGGCAGTACGAACAACAACAACAAGATGGATACTACAGCGCTGATTGACGAATGGGCTAAACTCATCCCGGTGATCGAGGAGGCTACGATCCCGCTTCAGAAACCGGGAAGAAAAGATGGAGCAACTGACGTCATCAAACGATGGATAAATAAGTGTGATAATATTCTAAGGAGTTTAAATAATTTACGTCGAAATATATGTATATTGCCAGCTGAGCGAAAAAAATCTGTAAATATCGTCGAACAAATTATATGTCTGCGTGTCCACCTTTATGCGTTACTGGTACAAAGTGAAGGTGTGAGAGATCCTCTTACTGATCGTGTAAGTTGGGCTGATCGTGATGCAGCATTTAAGCGTCGACTCCAAACAGGAGTAATTGTAAATATAGTTCATAAGGATATTAATGCGTTCTTTGATGATGCGTT
>JAABKJ010012971.1:0-10405 GCA_011634705.1 Andricus grossulariae
TACCGCAGTCCTACTGGGAGCCGATGTCATTTTTTAGATGACAGTTGCTCCCAGTGGGACCCTGCGGTGGTTGTTAATCTTAAGTTTTTAATTATATATATATATATATAACTATATATATGCATAAATGATTTTGAAATTAAATTCTAAAATTCTGACAATCCATCATGCAAAAAAGTTAGTCAAAAAGCCGTCTCACAGGCGTGGTGGGCATTTCCCCTGTTTAAGAGCTTTTTATTTGCTTTTATGTAGGAAAGAGTAGTATTCTCGATTCCTAAATACCGCTTTCGGTACACCATACAGTCATACACAACCAAGCCGAAACCTCAAAGGTCGATTATTGTAACTCGCTACCCTAAAGCCTAAATGCCTTGCATCTAAGACAAAAAATACAATTAAATAATATGTATAGAACGCAGACACAAAGGACTAATTGGCAAATTTGAACCGGTCTGATGCAGTGATGTGCATAAGTCGAATTGAACAGCATATAATCTGACTCGACTCAGCTGAGAATTAAGTGCAGAAAGATAAAAAATCCGAATCCACTCAGCGCTTGAGTCATGATTCGAATTTTCGAATCATCTCAAGCTATGGCCGAACCCAAGCCGAATCGAGAAAAGACGAATCGCGACTCAGAGCGTAAGTCATGAGTTGAATTTTTCGACATAGACTCAAGTTCCCTAATGGCACGAAAAGTTCCAGGGACGTTCCAGCGGAACGTTCCGACAACAATAATATGATATCCGTATCATAAACTAATATCGATTTTTGACCTATCACTTCCGGTTTACGCGATATTTATTGATAATAATAACAAGAACGGTAATTTATGTTTGAAACGTTCCTCAGCGGCGGATCTTTTACACGTTCCGTGCTATTAGGGTTGTTATCAAACAGAAAAAACCTGAATCGACTCAGCGCGTGAGTCATGAGTCGAATTTCTCCAACTACACTCAACTTCCAATATAACAACGGTTTCGGGCATGGCTTGCAAGCGCCTTGATCCTGAATCGGGGGAATCCAACCGTAAACAGGCAGGGTCATATGAATCAATTCTGTTGGATTTCGACGCATAACGCAACTAATGCGCTGAGAGTGTGGTCTTCATGCTGTTTATCACGCTTGACTGCGCATCGTCTCTCTCTCTCTCTCTCTCTCTCTCAATCCCCTCATCACGGAACATCCAAGGACATTAATTCTAGGAATATTGTAAATCGGGGGTTCTTTTATCGGAAGTTGAGTGTATATCAAAGCGCTTCGCTGGGTGTGATGCAATTAAATTGATTAAATTGGAGGTTTAAAAGCTACTAAACTAACTAAACGCATTTGTATACAATAATTAAATTTATTCATTAATGTTGAATAAAAACGAATTTTTTATAATCATCATATTATTGAGCGATTTGAATGCAATATTTTAGAATAAAAAATTATAGAAAGTAAAAAGCGATGAAAATTATTTTTAAAATCTTCGTAATTATAATTATTTAATTATTTATTTCTGATGTCAGTTTTCCCAGAAATACATTATTCAAGTCACATGTTTTATTCACTAAACTCAAGAGTAGATAATATAATATCGAAAAATTATATTCTCTTAAATCATGCAACATCCCTATTCAATAACTCACAGTTTCATTCAGTTTTAATAACCAATTGCTCATTTTTTTCGTGAAACATTCTCTTACGATTATACTCGATGAATTTTTATACAAATAATTTGTTTAGAAATTGCTGAAAAGGCAAATCATTTTTTAAAGAATTTACCAAGTAGAATTGCAGAGAACGTTTTAAAGGACAAAATGAGCCATTGTTTACTGAGATTGGATAAAAATTAAGATATGTTATGGAGATGTTTAAAAAACACCGAGTGTGAAATAACTATTTATAGAAAAACAATTTTTTCGATTGAATCATAGCTTAAGTCGGCTCGTCAAATTTTGATTTCGATTGCACGTCTGTCTAGCCAATTTGAGATTTTATTTTGTTTAAATAATGTGCTTTTATAAATTTTCAATTTGAAACGTAACAGAAAACCGAGCTTTAGAGCTCTAGCTAAAATAGAATCAATAAAATTGAATTATTTAAACAAAACCAAAAATCAAAAATGCAGGCAGACGCACAGTGGAGCAAAATGAAAAAACGATGTTCAAAATAACCTGTAGCTCACAATTCTTAATTGTAGTTCAATTTTTTGTTTAAAAAAATTCAGCATTAAATTCTCAAGAAATCTGTCGAGGCCGATTTTTGAATTTTTGTTTTTTTAAATTTGAATAGAGCTGCAAAAAGCGAAAAAAATGTTGATTTTTTTCATTTTTCTTCTTAATTTTCTGTGCAATTTTTTCTCAGTGGCATCAGGCCTCAGGTTTGATGCACAAGGGTCGGTGAAAGAAAAAAAAACGTGTTGACATGTCAAGTTATTTGTGAGAAACAAATATTTGCAACAAATAGCCAGTATGATGGATTATGTTTTGTGAAGTATATTTATGCATTGAAATCGCTCGTTCAGAGCAACGAGGTGAAATGTGATCATGAAAATGTGGTATCCGATAGGTAGGGTGGGGTGAGATGAGCATAGTTGTCTTTTTCTCGTCAGTATTCAAAATCTGCTAATTCATTGCTAGAAAGTAAGTCGTTATATATGTTCTACAAACATTTTTAATAATAATTTTGCTCAGATAAAAGTAAATGAAAAAATATATGTGGATTTAGAAACGAAAATAAGAAGTAGTGCGCTTGGCTCATACCGCCCCATGCCTGGGACTGGATGGGCCACTTAATTATATGACTTATTATATATTATTTATAAGGAAGAATATTGTTAAGTTAGGTTATTACAAAATAAAAACATATCTTACACATCTTTTTCAAAAATTTTACGGAACATTTCAAGTATTTAACGTTAAAATGATGCAATCCTTAATCCTAACCTCTACCATAAATAACTCTACAAACAGTGAATAGAAAAACGATTTATATCTACATATCTTTTAATAATTGTATTACAGAAATAAATACAACAATTTTTCAACTTACCCGTGTACATTGTCTCAGTAAAAGTTAAATTCTACAGTAAGAAAACTCCGAAATACTAGGCTGGTCTACATCATGACGCTGAAATTCATATATACTGGGGTTTTAAGCCGTTTTTTTTAGATGTTTGTCCTTTTTTTATGTGTTTGCCGTATTTTTCAAACACAAGAGTGTTTTTCTCATTTTTATAGCATTTTACGAGTTTTTAAACAAAGTTACTTAAGAAATATACCAGAAAAAACTGTGCTTTCTTCTGGTTGCCAGCAACTCACATTATTTTCTAATATAAACCTATAACAGTGCAGCTGTCAAACTTTTTATTTAGAATTTTTTTCGAATAGATTAGTTTTTTATACGTTCGCACATTAATTACCACACTGCACAATCTGATACAATAAAACATTGCATCTTAACCTGCTGACTGCTATACTAAGAGGTTAGGTTAATGTACAGGATGAGGTGGCTCATACCGCCCCAGAACAGTGGTTCATTCCGCCCCATATGACACTTGCAAGTAAAATCAAAATTTCACCTATTTCCGTTTTACAATGATATAAAAATCGGTTGAAAACTAAAGATTTAATAAATAAACTATCTAAAGAACCACTAGAAAAACATCTAATATGTGATTTTGTGTGATTCTTTGACTTTCTAAACAAATACAAAATAGGAGAATGCAGGTCTTAAAATGCTTACTTCATTTTTTTCCAAATTTATTCAACATTAGGCGAAAATTTTTCTAGAAGAAGTTTGATAACGTTCTTCCTGATATTAGTACAAAGCTGTTACAAAAGAAGTTATAGCCTGTGCGAAAATTGAGTGGCTCACCTTACCCCCTATGCTCATCTCGCCCCACCCTACCCTATAATTTGTTAACTTTATCAACAAATAATATAAACAAATGCATGATTTGAACAGTTTTAGGCAGAAGCGAACCGATTTTTCTTCCAATTGGCTTCGAATCTCATTGCCTATGATGCATATTGATGTATTTTTGTCATCTAATATCATTTGTTAAATTTATCAACAAATATTATAAACAAATGCATGATTTGAAGTATTTGAACAGTCTTAGGCAGAACCGAATAGCCTTCCAATTGTCTTCGAATTGCATTGTCTGTGATGCACATTGATGTATTTTTGTCATCTGATATAACTTATTGAATTTATCAACAATTATTATAAATAAATGCTTGATTTGAACAGTTTTAGGTAGAAACGAACCGAATTTACTTCCGATTGTCTTTGAATCGCATTACCCGTGACGCACATTAACGTATTTTTGTCATCTAATATCATTTGTCAAATTTATCAACAATTATTATAAACAGATTCATGATTTGAACAGTTTTAGGCAGAAACGAACCGAATTTTCTTATGGTTTGTCTTCAAGTCTCATTGCCTGCGATGCTTATTGGTTTATTTTCGTTACCTGATATAATACGTTAACTTTATCAACGAATGATATAAATATGAATCAACAAATCCATGATCTCGACATTCCAGTGTACATTCGATACATTTGGTTTCGTTTCTGCCTAAAACTGTTTAAATCATGCATTTGTTTATAATAATTTTTGATCAATTTAACAAATGATATCATATGACAAAAATACATCAACGTGCATCACAGGCAATGAGATTCAAAGAAAATCGGAAGAAAATTCGGTTTGTTTCTGCCTAAAACTGTTCAAATCATGAATTTGTTTATATTATTTCTTGATACAGTTAAAAAATGATATCGGTTACCACATTTTCATGACCGCATTTCACCTCGTTGCTCTTAACGATCGATTTCGATGCATAAATATACTTCACAAAAAGATAATCCATCATACTGGCTATTTCTTGCAAATATTTGTTTATAACAAATAACTTGACATGTCAGAAATTTTGTTTTCTTGCACCGACCCTTGTGTATAAAACCTAAGGCCTGATACCCTTAGTAAAATTTTCACAGAGAATTAAAAAGAAAAATTCAAAAAATCAACATTTTTTCGCTATTTACAGCTCTATAAAAATTTAAGCAAACAAAAATTCAAAATCCGGCCTCGACAGTTTTATTGAGAATTTAATGCTGAATTTTTTTCAACAAAAATTAAAAATCTATGAAGGCTTGTGACCCACAAGTTATTTTGCACATCGTTTTTTCATTTCGCCCCACTGTTAGACGTGCCCGTTTAAATTTTTAACAATTTCCCACAATTACAGCACAGTATAATCATTTTTGCAATTACAAAGCCGCAGAATATGACAACATGTAATAATTGGTCACGTGTCCAATTATAATTACTAAAAATGGATATGTATAACAGAGTATTACACTCTGGCATATTATTTGTTTTACCCTCTCGCTGATTTACAATTTTTAATTTGTGCGCGAATTACGGGAGCATCACCTACAAAATTTCGATCCAATTTAAAAAAATTTGCAAAAGGATGACAAAATTTCTGTTCACGTCTGAATTGGAGTTAGTAGATTGAAATCATTTAAATGTTGAATTTCGATTGAAACGCGTCATTTATATTCAGAACACGATCGCTCAATCGGCTTTCTTTAAAAAAAAAAATCGATTCACTAAAGCAAAGTCGTTCAATGTTTTTCCTGGAAAGCAGCTAATTTAGGTATAATTTATTTCATCAATAACGATAATAATATTTGATTAGGTATTAAAATGTGCATCATCTGTGGTAAAATGTACAGTTATACTATGGCTCAATTATTTAAAGCAAAAAAATAAATTTGATATTTATATGTAAGGTCATGTCATACTTTTTGATTCCTACTTCACCGACATTCTTTATCACCCGCCATATGACCACTGGTCATTGACTAGTCTAAGCGAAATAAGGTAACGAGGTTAAAATTTGTGAATATAAACAAAAGGCCATCAGAAAAGTATCAATACTCCTAAATTTTCATAATTACAAAAAAATTGTTCCAAGAAATAATCTTTAGTACCAGATAAACGATAAACCTTCTTTAGTATATCATGAGTTAGGCGAAAAAATTTCGGTAAGGTCGGAATCGGACAAGTGGTACATTAGGGTGGTCCAAAAATTCGTATTGTAACCGGAAAATGCCCAAAAAAATGCAAAATACAAGTTTTTTATTAAAAATTTTTGCTAAAGACAATATACTTTTTTCTAAACTGCATTATTTATATTCAATAAGTTACAATCTTCCAAGTATTTTTTAACTAATTTTTAATGTTTTCAATAAAATTATTTGTTAAAAACAATTTTTTTGCCCTGTAAATCGTGTAAAGTATTTATTTTTCGAGATAAATGATACATTTGATTAATTTATAGTAAAGTATTTGCAACTCAACACTTTTGGTGATTATTTAAAGAATTTTCATTTGTTTAAACAATTGTTCTCCTGTTAATCGTACCAATTTTATTTTTTCTGGAATTAATGACACAATTGACGAATATTAAAAGTAATATTTTTGCTTAGGATATCGGAAATAAGAAAATACTGAATGATAAGCGATATAGTGGAAATTATTACGTAAATATTCCTTAAGAGGTGACCAAACAAATGGGGGAAAGGGGGATCAATCACCAAAAATCGATAGCTGAATTTTGACAGGTATAAATTTAGGCCATTAGAACATGGCCTTAGGGGGAGGGTTTGATCTCGGGTTTGCTATTTTATTTTTCTAATTGCTAAACACTGATACCAAAATGTTCGAATCTATTTTAAGAGTAAAAATTGTATTTTAAAATAAATTTGACATTTTTCTATTTTATATCAAATTATTTACTATAGATTCCAAGGACAAGTTTGAATATAAAATGTTAAAAAAATTGCATAATAGTTATTTTCTTGAAGAGTTCAAAAAAATCTAGAATAGCATCATAAATGTATTAGAAATCTTGAATCGTTAAAATAATCTGAAGAAATTGGTTCCACATCGACCTCTATTATTTGAAATTTTGCTGAAGCTATTATATATGTCGCAAAAGAAAATGTGAAATCAATTGTGCGATAGGAGATATCTAAGCGCATATACCTACCCATCCAATAAATGTGAGCGTGGGCACTGGGCAGCTTCCCAGAACTTTCTTCCCCCTATAAATAACTGAGAAGGGTCCTTTATAAGCAGCGAAGTTTTTTTTGTGGACCATCACACTTACAACATTTTTTTCCTGCAAAAGACTTTTTGTCTAGAGGAAAAATATTGCAGTAATAAACCTTATTTTAGGGTTGTCTGTTCGTATATTTTTAAGAACTGTAACGTTTTAACATTATTGCTATAAGAGAAAGTACAGATTGAATTACTTTTTTGTTCATTGTCAGTTAACAAACAAATAAAATGAAAAATAAAATAAAGAAAATACATTTTTATATATTAATTACCGAGAAGTGTAATTTTCAATAAATTATTTTGTAACGATATCTTTTATCACTTTTTTACTTTGAATTCTTTCCACTTTGTTTAACGGATTTTGGATGAATTGATTCATTAACTAGTTATTTAATGAATACAAATTTGCACATGTCATAGGATGGAATTTGTTTGCATTTCTCTCTCAATATATTCCATTGGGGATTTCCTGCGTGGAATTAGAAATACTAGATTTAGCAATAATCAAAATCTACGAGCATGATGCAGACAGAATAATAATTCATGAAACGTATACAATCAATATTTTCCCCTATATGAAGCAAAATTGATATCGAATAATAAATAATCCTGAAATCTTGTTTTGTTCTTATAATTATCATCAAACACGATAATAAAGATGAATAATATGTATATGACAAAAACGTGATTTAAAAGAATGGAGATATCATATTATTCATATGAATAATGTATACAAGAATAAATTAGAGTTGGTAAAAAATACAGATTATTCGAATTTTAATAATTTTTTAAATATTTTTTTCAATTTATAATTAGCTGATAAAATTAAACATCAATTCATTGCAATTTGGATGTTTGATATTCTTTATTAGTGACAAATCCTGTGAATTTTATTGGCCGTCCAACCACGGGGTGGTAATGTATTTTAAATTTAGGATGCCGCACAAAAAATTTATCATATCATGAACCCGTAAAGATTTTTTAATGTCTAATATCTCTAATGAAAGTTAAAATCCTAAAAATCATTTTTTTAAATTATCATTCAATAAATTTATATTCCTAGCTTATGAAAAGAGTTAAAGTTGAAATACAAAATCCCTTAAAAATCGGCATTTTATTTTTATCTTTCTCACGTGAGAATTTAATATTCGCAAGGCCAAATTACTTTTTACAACACCCACTACGAAAGTGAGTATTTTCAAGCCTCTAAATGACGTGCAAAGTATTTCAATCCAGCAGACTGTGCGAGAATAATATTGACATATGCGCACTTTGAAACACATTTATTTTGCGAATCGACGCAATGGGCGCGCATGCGCACTTCAGAGAGGAGTAATTTTGCACACCGACAAAAAAAAATATTTAAAAAAATTCTAAGAAAAAAAAAATATACACTATGTTATTGACTATGGCTGACTTAAAGCAGAATTCAATAAGCTTTTCAACTGTTTAAAAAATATATTTTTATCTTACACTATTTCACCGAGTGGTACAAAATTTTCAACATAACGGTGTTATGTGAATATCTGGGACTACTTCTCGCAAAATTTGGATATATTATTTATTTTTCAAGATGCTGCCCATTTAATTGAAAAAATTAGATTTTTTATCAATTCAGTCGACCTGGAGCTTACACTATTAAACCGATTTGTACAAAATTTACAACATAACTGCGTTAGATGAATATTGAAGATTATGTTTCGCGAAATTATGATTTATTAATTATTTTTCAAGATTTCGCACATTCCATTGAAAAATTCAATTTTTTTAGCAATGCGGTCGACGTGGAGCTTACACTACCTATTGAACCGATTTGTACCAATTTTTCAACATAATTCCGTGAGATGAATACATAGACCTATTTTTCGTAAAATTTTGATTCATTAATTATTTTTTAGGATTTTGCACATTCAATTGAAAAATTCGATTTTTTTTAGCTATTCAGTCGACGTGCAGCTTACATTATTGAACCGATTTGTACCAGATTCTTAAGATAATTCCGTTAGATGAATATTCAGGACTATGTCTATTAAAATTTGAATATATTAATTATGTTTTAAGATTTTGCACACATAATTACAAAAATTTGATGCGATAGCAATTCACACGACCTGGAGCTTACACTATGAAACCGATTTGTACCAGATTTTTAACATAATTCCGTTGGATGAATACCTCGGAATATGTTTTGCAAAATCTTGATTCACATAAGATTATCAGTTTAAATGAAAAATAAAAACTTACTCCCAAGATACTGAGTTTCTGAATGCGGGTTAATAATGTTTTTATCTAAAAAAAGTTAGCCAATTAAATTTTTTACAAAAATAAACACTTGCTCCCAAGATATAGGGATGCTAAGTGAGAATAAAAAATCAGTAGTTTGTGAAATCCAAGTTTGCCAATTAATCCTGAAAAATATATAATTTTTTTTATATTGATAAAATTACAGATATTTGGAGAACGTGTTAAAAGGAGGAAAAATGAAAACTTGGCGAGATTATTATTAAAAGAAGAAGACATAAATTCTTTCAGTTTTTCTTTCTTTCAATATAATGAATATACTTAGTAATAATATTTTTAATATAAATAAAAATATAATTTTAAACAGTTTTTCTATTTTCCTATATATTCATCTAAAGGAGTTATATTGAAAATTTTGTGCGCAGCGGTTTGATTATAAATATTCCAGGTCGTATGATTGACTACAAAATCTAATTTTTTCAATTAAATGAGCAAATTCTTCTAAAATAACTGAAGGGTTGCATTACAGAACTAAATAAACAAAATTTTTCCAAAAATGGGATTAGTGCATAAAAAGTTCTTTCAATATCAAATACAGTGAACCGGTGCAATGACAAGCTTAATTCGTGATCGCGAATTAGGTCTCTATGATATTTTTGGCGATTTATTTCTCTTGCGAGAAGTCGTACCTAATGCGCCGCGTAGTGACTTAGTTCGGAACCAATGCTCTCAGTTCCGTGGATCCTACTTCTGAAAAAAGCCGCTGTGCGGCGCATTAGCCGCAACTTCTTCTCGCAAGAGAAATTAATCGCAAAAAATATAATAGAGAGCTCATTTGTGACCACGAATTAAGCTTGCTATTGCATAAGCTCACCATTTTCGAACTCTGATATATTAATTTCTATTTCGTTTTTTTTTTAATACTGATAGCCGTGCTATCAAGGAATGATAGATAATTTCATTATTATTATTATTATTATTATTATATCATTAAGCCGTTTCCCTTTCGGGGTAGGCGTGAATTGCTCGGTTGG
>JAABKJ010012972.1:0-10405 GCA_011634705.1 Andricus grossulariae
TCCACACATCACTACTTTACCACCGAGCAATTCACGCCTACCCCGAAAGGGAAACGGCTTAATGATATAATAACTTGAGATGCCTGTGGAGCGGGTCGACAATCGAGTTTTCTATCCTAGGGAAGAAAGCGACAGATCAGTACCTAGGGTAGAAAATTCGACTTTCCACCGCTCCACAGGCATCGAAAGTTAAATTTTCAATTGAGGTATGATGAGCATTGGCCTTGTTTTATTTTTTAAAGAATTATAATAAAACATTCGAGAAATATTCTGCAAGAGACAAACTTTGTTTAAAAAAATTAATTTTCGATTCTTTAAATTAATTTTTCAATGTCTTGCTACTTAAAAGCTAGAAATCTATTTTGATTTGGCTTCATTTAACTAAGAATCGCCCTCTAAAGATTTAGAAACTTGCGTCTCGATCGACAAAAAATGTCCTCTACAGTTTTTCTGAAGTAGATTACTTTTTTTTCACAAACTTTTCATGCCTCAAAAATGCATCGGATTCGTATAAAACTTGATAAAAGTGGGTCTTTTAGGTCGATGACTTTGAATTTGATGTAAAATATGAAAATTTCAAATGGCGGATCAAATTTTATTCTCCAAATTTCCAAATTTTAAGGTATTTGTATGAAACTTGATAAGAGGAAGATTTGGGGATCGCTCACTTCGAATTCGATGTCAAAATTCAAAAATTCGAAATAGCGACAAAATTTGTACATATGTGTATGAAACTTGGTATGAGGGATTTTTTGTGGTCGTTGACTTCGAATTTGATATCAAAATTGGAAAATAAAGAATGTCGGATCCAACGTGTTGGACATAATTGTAAGAGTTTTCACATTCGGATGAAACTTTTTATGGGGATGTTTTGGGGCTTCGTACGAAAAAATTCTTCCTTCTTTTTCTCGGAACCTAATGATATTTCCCGATCCAACTTTTCACACTTCAATTTAGCACTGATGTGTCTTGAAATTGTATTTTTATTTTTTTCCTAAATTGAAAATTTGATTTTTATGAACGTTTTTTGTCTCTTCTAAAAAATGGTCCTAATGTTGAATATGTCCTTTTGGTACGCCAACCTTCAAATTACTATTTACTATATGCTTTTACTATTACTTCATGCTTTAAAACTATTACTATATGCTTTTAAATCCAATTATGGGTTTACCCAGGATGTCTACCCATGAGATGATTTTAAATTCTCAGTCATTTCCCGCGTTTTTCCTTAATAGTTCATTTTTCCCAGTCAATTTAAAAGAATTAAAAAGATTTGAATGATTTCAAACAATTTTTTAAAATTTCAAGAGATTTCTAAACATTTTGGAAATCAAATTATAATTCTGAATTGCAACATGAGATAATTTATTGTCATAAGAATTACAATTCTGATTTGGAACAGAGAATATTCTAAAAGAATTATAATTCTGAATTTTAACTGCGTTCTAAAGTCTAAATTATAATTCTGCACGAAAATCTCCTGTTCCAAACTTAAAATTATAATTCTTTACGGAAATTCCCAGTTCTATATCAGAGTTATAATTCTTTTATAAAATTCCCTGTCCCAAAGTCAAAATTCTGATTGTTTGCAGAAATTGTCCTAAGTCAAAATTATAATTCTTTACTCAAATCCACTCTCCCTAATCAGGATTATATTTCTTTTAAAAAAATCGCTGTTTCAAGTCAGACTTGTAATTATGTTGGAAAATTTCCTATTCCAAGTGAGGATTATAATTTTTCGCATATTTACTGTTCCAACACAGAATTAGAGTAATATAATTTGTAAAACCACTTTTAATTTGCATATTAGACGAAATCCATTTCAAATCAGGTAAAATTTCAAGAAAAGTCTTGGCCATGGGTTCAGAATAATTTGGTATTGAAGTATATTAGAATATCATGGTGAAAATAAAGGAACCACTACTTCATAGTCTAGTACAAAATTGTATTGGATTTGTCAATCATTCCAAGATTACCGGAAAATTCTCCAAAATTGATGGAAAGTTTCTTCAAAATGCAGTACTTTCCGAACGAGCGTATGTATTTGAAAGTTTCTTTTTTTGAACGTGGGAATTCTTGCTATTTTAATTAATCCCAAAAAAACTTTTAACAAAATGAAAAATGACAAAGTGGCTCAAAACCCCCACTTTTTGAAGTTATTTTTTTTAGAAATAACTGGCAATATGTAGTACACATCTCGTAATTTTTGTTTTTGGTGAACCACTGCTTCACATTAAACAAAATTATTGTAGAAAAATGGAATTTTTGCATTTTTCTCGGAAACGACCAAAAGTACAAAAAAATGTTCAGATAAAATTTGAAACATCTAGAAAAGATGTTTTGAAATTTGATGAAAAAAAATAAAGAATATATTCTAAAAAGCCCCACCTGCTTTATTTTTTCTCAAATTTTGTTTACAGTTTGCGCTTATATAAGAAAGGCATCCTATCAGTTTTATAGGGGATTAAGCATATTTAAGCCCAGGAATTTTTTTTCTGAGATATTATTTTTCATTTGTTACTGTAAACGTTGCAAAATATCATAAAAGAGCAAAAGATATTTTTGGTGGAACTTTTCTAGGTGTGTAAACTTATATCTAAACATTTTTTATACCTTTTGTAGTTTCTGTGAAAAATGCAAAAAACTTATTTTTTTTTTAATAATCCATCCCCTTTTCCAACTCCCCCAATTTTTCGAGACAACTAGAAACAGACGAAATAATTGTTTTCAATGTGAAGCAGCGGTTTACCAAGAATAAAACTTACGAGATATGTAGTAAATATTACACAGGTAATCTTCGAATGATTGTAACAAATCAACACAAAAATGTTTGCCTAACTGTAAAATACGTTCCTTTATTTTCACCATAGAATGATATGTTTAAATAGACAATCTACCAACCTAAGGTGGACCTCTTTGCCTGATTTGAAATAGAATTGGTAATTAGTACATGGGTGGTTCACAAAGAACTGGTTTTTATTTTTCGGCGGCCGTATCGCGACAGTTTGTTTCTCTGGGTGAGATAATACACTCCTAATTTTCTCAGATTTTGAAAAAAATGTGTAGTGGTTGAGAGCATCAAATTTACGTAAAAATGGAGATTTTCGTGGTTTTCGATTTTTTTTAAATATACATATTTGTTTTAAAGAAATATATTATGAATAAAAATTGTAGCTAATACAGATGAAAAAACTTTCTCTTTGTGTCCGATTGAAAAAAAAATTACTTGGCGCCGGTAAAACCCATGAAAAGTATGATTTCTTATAAAGAGATAAATATAAGGGCATAATTTTACACTTAAACATTTTTTGTAAGGATTGCCAAAATTCTGAGATCTTCTCCACACAATAGGGAAAAAATATATAATAGATATGAGATGAAAAACTTAAAACCAGAAAAATTTTAAAAATTTTACAAAAAATTTAACAAGGCTTTTAATGGGGTTTCCATCAATGAAATTTTATAAAATAGTAACATGCACCGATAGGAGGAAGAAAGAATAACATATTACTCATCTGATATGAAATCATATTTTTAATATTTTCTTATATTCACAACGAATATACAGCACATCATTTATCTATATTTTCTTATATTCGCAACAAATATGCAGCACATTATTTATTTATATTTTCTTATATTCGCAACAAATATACAGTTGAACAATGTAAACATTTTTTGTAACGATAAATGTTTTATTTTCCTATACAATGAAAAAAATTGCTAATTTATTTGTGCTTCGCAACATCACAAATGCGTAAATCACTTTACGCCAAGTTCTTTCATTATCGTAGACTGTATTATATAATATTGGAAATTTTAAGATCAATAAATGACTTACTCTGACAGCATAAATAAAACATTTGACAAGTGCTTGCTTATTTTAAACCAGGAGTGAATAATATTGCACAGTTCATCTGTATGTTTGTTGCGAATATAAAAAAATGTAGGTAAATGATGTACTGTGTACTTGTTGTGAATATATTGAAAATATGATTTCATATAAAATAAGTAATCTGTTATTCTCTCTCCCTCCTATTGATGTATTTTACTATTTTATAAAATTTTATTGATGGAAACCCCATTAAAAGCCTTGTTAAAGTTTTTTTTTAATTTTTGTTATTTTTCTGGTGCCCCGGTTTTTATTTTTTCGTCTCATATCTATTATATATTTTCCCCTATTATGTGTGGAAGATCCCAGAATTTTGGCAATCCTTACAACAAATGTTTAGGGGTACAATTATCCCCTTATATTTATCTCTTTTTAGGAAATCGTACTTTTTATGCCTTTTACCGGCGGCAAGTAATTTTTTTTCAACCGGACACAAAATGAAAGTATTGTCCTTTGTATTAGCTACAATTTTTATTCATAAGATATTTCTCTAAAATAAATACGTATATTTAAAAAAATCGAAAACTCACCCAGAGAAACAAACTGTCGCGATACGGCCACCAAAAAATAAAAAAAAAGTTTTTTGTGAACCACCCTAAGTACATTCAAGAGAAAAATCCCGATCATTGACTTAAATTCGCGGTCATTTCCCGGTTTGCCTGATTTCCTGGTCATGCAAACAACCTGGTTGATCTAAACCTCATGAACACGGTCATATAAAAATAAAATTTTCTTATACGAGTTGATATTCACGTGGTAGGACGATATAGGTGTAGCTGTTGCTGTAGAAACTATCGACCTACCTTACGCTTGACACTGATGAAGCAAATATGGGTATATCAACTTGTTGCGCTTCCGTCACTTACCTTGATTAATAAAGTCATGGTGAAATAGTGAAGAGAGCAGAGAAAGTGTCGTAGAACTACGCAGCGACAATAACTGATTGGCAAGTGGTCAATTTCACGATTACTCGATTTTTCAGTCGGAAGGAAGGACAAGATTTATCTATCGGTCTTTTCAATGACGGCGAGTGAGTGCGTAACAGGTGGATGGAAACTGCAAACTGGAGCAAGTGAGAAACCAATAATAAAATGTAGGGGTCGGAAGAAAAGAGAAAATGAGTGTAACTGCAGAAGGGAGGAATGACGATTTAGATAGAAGTTAGATTTTAGATTTAGAATATATAAGTTAACCGCCGTTCCTCTCAGCACGAAATCTGGGGACGCACTGGCCCGAGCCGAGTCCTCCAGCTTTCCTCCCCATTACCTATGAGATATATTTGAAAGTGTGTGTGTGTGTGGGTGTGTAGATTGTACAACCGTACAACCGACCGGACACATACCTCCTTCGAGTCACTGCAGTGCACACGTGCATACCCAGGCCGAGTATCCCAATGAAATCGCTTTCCTCCAATATCTCATTTGTTATCGGAAGACGAAAAATGTCTTCCGTGAAAGTGGTCCCATTAGCTCAAGAGAGCTCAGGAAAACCCCAATTACAGCATAGGCACAACCATACATAATCATCTGACAATGTTCCAGAGAATATCTTTCTTTTTTGTCTCACAAGAATTTCTTTTTTACATACCTATTTTACGATTTCAGTCTTTGCACTTATTTATGCAACTAAAAAGTAACGCGTTATGTGGTCAATATTTTTTTGTAAATTTTTAACAACTGTAATTAGATTTTAACTACTGATAATCAAAACTTAGAAAAACACAGTAAAAACAAATACTTCAAGTTATATTTGACTTATTGCTAATGTTCGCCTTGCTCCTAACTTTTAATATACAGTTCTGAAAGTAAGTTGAAGTTAACCTGAAATAACATGTAAGGCTTTCGATACCGTCCACTTACTTTCAGAATTGTATATTAAAAGTTGGGTGCATTGTAGTTTACTTAGGTCGAAAAATGCTTATTTCTTATTTGAGATAAGTAAGTGCTTTATTCAGGATATTTTATATACTTAAATTTAGTTGCTTTCTTAATCCAAGTCAGATCTGTGAAATTAAGTTGAATGTAACTTTAAGGGGGTGGTCCATGAATTCAGTATAAATGAAGGGTTGCAGTACAGCACTAGATAACCAATAAAATCGGAATTTTTCAGGAGAGCGAAATAACATTCAGTAAAATCGATATCACCATTTAAAGATAAAACAAAAGTTAACGAGAACTGGAATGTGGAATTTTACAATCTCAAAGTGACAGGAACCTTAAATTGGAATATTCTCGGTTGCAGATCACGATAAAAAGTGCAATTTTTAGTTTAAACAAAAGATAAAAACATACTCCCGAGATATTAAGTTGCTAAATTTGGAGAAAATGAGTTTCACTAAAAAAGTTAACTAATTCCGAGTAAATCATATTCGAAAATGTGGTGGTTCAAATTTCATGGATTTTGAAAATCGTTTTTGGATAGCAACTAAAAATCTATTTTTTAATTCTTTCAAATAATAAAAACTTGCTGCCGAGATATAGGGAGCCTGAATAAGAATAAAAAAATTTTCATACCAACATTTTTTTTTCGTGAAAATAAAGATTTAGTGAGACGGTATCACACTGTAACATGCGATTTTTCGCTGAAAGGTCTATAACAAGAAGAAAGGTAAATGTTTCTTTATAAATAAATAATAATAATTTAAAAAATATCGTTTCTTATTGACAGGCTAAAATTAAGCAAAAGAAAACCTTATAATAGTGGTTTTTTGTAGAAAATGAAGATGTAAGATTTTTGGTTGGAATTTTATTGGTACTGCAGTATTGGAAAAAGTGGAAAATACTTTAATTTAAGGACTTCTTCTTCAAAAAATTTGTATTTGATTATTGTACTGTATTTAAAAACTTTTAAGAAGAGGAATATGGTCAGAAGAAGGTTTAAAAAAACTTAAGAGATTAGGAAATTTAAAAAAAGAAGATGGGAGACAACTACAGAGAGTCAGTTATCTGGTTTTGAATTACCAATCTTTTTATTGCTATATTAAAAATGAGATTTCGAACAAATCCTTTTAAGACAACATGTATTTGATTTTTTAAATAATTTTGCATGTAAAAAGCAGATTTTCGGCAAAAATGTTGGTTATCTAGTTTTGTACTGCAACCCTTCAAATATGCGTCTTATAAATTTAAGTTCATCCCAAACTTACACTACCTTTTCAGTGTTAATATCGTCTTAATTTCAAGTCTCTACTACCTGAATTTCAGTCTTTTTTTTTACTTACTTTAATCATTCAAACACATTCTCAATTTCAGATTTCACATGCTACTTTTTGTTATGCTTAAAAAAAGTTCAGTTTTCCACTTGAAATAAGTTTTTTTTTTCTGTGAGGGTTTAGTAAATTCTTTACTCCCTCGATATCATTTTTCCAAAGACCGTCGCTACAAGTATCGAAATTTCGGTACGACTATAGTCAGATTTTTTCGATACACATACTTACTTTTGAATCCAATTAAGATCTCCGCGATAACTTTCTTTCAAAAGGTGTAATCAAGTGATGCATTCAAGTGAGACAAAACAATAAAATTCACGTTCAATAATTTGTATACCCTGAATAAGATTGGGTTGAATGAACAAAATTTTCTTTGAATCAACCCCAGAATAAGGTTATTATATGTACAACAAAATATTTGCTTGACCCAAGAAAATTTGTTGATTAGTAAAATTTGGTGGATTATAGTTACCATATCTTTTGGTACATCCCAGCAAATGTTTTGTTCAATCCTAGAAAATTGTTTAGTTAATTCAAATAGATGTTTTTGCCAAACGACGGCAGTAGTTGGGTGGTAATTCTCGACTCGCCGAGATCTCGAATGTTTAGCACGGACGAACACGGTTAGCGCTCGGATAGATGACCGTTCGTGATTCACGCTTAGTCGAATTTTCACTGTGTTTAACTACTATCAGACGGAGGTTTGACGCCGAGGATGAATGTGGGCACTTCGATGTTATCAAATTTTCTACATCCAAACTCATCTGTCGGCAACAGGCTGCGCTCAGGAGTTTTGGTTTTCTGCAGTTTTCCACTTCTCTAACAAATTTTTCAGGCGAATGCGATGCGAGCGCTTCTAATAAAATTCGTATACAGAAGTTAGAGGATTTTAGAAATTGAACAAACGACAGTATTGAGTTCATCAGGTATTGCTTGGAGGCTTATTATGAAAGTCGGGGGTAATTGGGGATTCGGGAAGGGATGAGGTGAAGGGTTTAATGTCTGATGATCTTCTGTGGAAGGAGGATTTAAGATATGTAAAACAGCAAAAAATGTATACATGGAGTAAAAAAATATAATCAATAAATGTTTCTGCTGGTCTATAAGAAAATATTTTGGTTGATTTATGCAAAACTTGTAGTCAACTTGTGTAAATTATTCTAAATATCACAAGACGAGACGATTCAACGGCAAGCCATTTGCAATATAAATTGTGCAGTAGGGTAGACCAAAAAAAATGCACAATTTTTTGTTGGCTGTCCTATCCTCCTGTTTTTTTTGTGTACAAATAATTGTGAAATTTGTTATTATTTGAAAAAAAGCTAAAAGTGTTTATTCTTTTTTTCTTCGTGTAAATATGACCAATGACTTACGTAAAAATTTCTGTGAAATAAAGCGTTTTTTATTTCTTACAATTAGTTGTGATGCAGATTTATTTGAAAACCTACTTATCTGAAGAATTGCGTCTAAAATAAAAGAAACAGAATATAACTTTCTAAAAGCAGGAAAATATTTCTTTATTATGTGTAAAAGTGAAATCGACAAAATATTATTTAAAAAAAATGATTTTTTAAATTTTGTGTTGGGTGATATTACTTTTTAAATAATTCCAGACTCATTTTCTGACATCCTTGTAAAAAAGTTACTCACTTTTCGCAAAATGATATTTTGGAAGTAATTCTAGGATTTTACGGGAAATGATGTGAAGAACTGTGAAAGAAGCAAAATATCGTTTTAAGAGGTACTTTAAAAAAGTTAAAGGGTAGTTTCATATTTTGACAAGGTCATTTTTAATCGTTCAAGGCTGAAATTATCTAAGGGATATGAAAAAAGCACAGCATTATAAATGTTTAACTCCCTATGAAGAAAAAGGCAGAATTGAAGTCAAATAATAAGATGAGTATTCAATTACTATTTAATTTTGACGGGGATCTTTTTGATTGAAATTTCGGTTGTAAATTGAAAAATTATGAATCTTATTTTATATTTCAAATTTTATTTTATTTTTCTTAATTATTAACTTATGAAAAATTTAACTATTGCATTTATAGGCAACCATTTTTTCTTCAAGTAAACGAAATTAAGAAGTTCTGACATGTTAGGTCTTTTTAAGAGATTTCAGGGATTAATTTTAATGATTTCCACTGAATTTCATAATAATATTGTGACGCTTTTTCAAAGAATTTGCTCACAATAAATCAAGGACTTCACAGTATTCCAGAGATTTTTACATAATCGAGAGTATCTCCGACAAATTCTTAAAGCACTCAATATTTCCAACGTTTGTCTATAAAATGCAATGTAAATTTTTTTATAAAAATTTAGTTTGCTGCGCCTCATGTAATGATAGAGGGGAGGAGGGAGGTTCATATCCAAAGGCACTTTAGAGTGGTTAAAAATTCGAAAATGGAACTGATGACGATTCCCTTGACGCGCTATTTTAAAGATTTTTGAATGCATTTTATATACATGGATACTTCTCTAAAACCTATAATTTTTTAATTCAATTTCGACTGAAACTTTGATTGAAGAAATGCATACACACGGTAAATGTAAAAGTCGAGTTTCATGCGATGAATGGAGACTGGGTGTTTGGAATGCTAGAGGAGTGAATGATCTTAAGATAAGTGAACTACGAGAAACTATGCACGTAAGGAAACTACATATTCTGTATGTACCTGAGACAGTGAAAAAGGGATACAAAAGTAGAAACATAGAAAATGGGGTGTTGAAAGGCGGTTTTGAAATATGGTCAGGAGTAGACAGTGAATCACATGGTAGTCAAGGGATCGGTTTGATTGTGAATGAAAAAGCAAGACAGCATCTCAAAGATCATGATTTTGTATCTCCCAGATTGTTGAGGGCTAGAATGAAGGTAGGAATCAGAAGATTATTTATCATAGCGTGCTACGCCCCAGTTGATAGTGATCCGAGATAAGTCAGAGACTCCTTCTGGGACACTTTAAATAATACAATAAGCACTTGCGATCAATGTGAAAGAATAATTCTGCTAGGAGATATGAACGGATGGGTCTGCGTCCAACTTTAGGATACAGATACAGGGTGTCAGGTAAGTTTGAAGATCCAAAAAAAATTATAACGTGGAAAAATTAGATAGCTTGTGTTTAGAAAGGGGCCTATTTATTACGAATACTTGGTTTTGACATAAAATGATCCACAATGAAAGATGAACGGTTGACTAAACAGGTGTATAAAGGTAAAGTAAACGGCAGAATGCCCAGAGGTAGACCGCCGAAAGCATGGTTAGAATCTGTGAATGAGACATTAATTCAAAGAGACATAAG
>JAABKJ010012973.1:0-10405 GCA_011634705.1 Andricus grossulariae
CTGCCATGTCTTTGTTGACAAATTCAGGTTTACATGCCACCCAGCGCCACCTACAACTCAGCTTACGCCAAGAAGCTCCATGAACTAACGTCAATGCATAGGGCTGATATATATACAGCTGAAATTTTACCGCGATTTCGCTGGGAGCAGGTGCAATTTTTAAGATTAGCACCTGCTTCCGGCGAAATCCTGCAGTTGTCCTTATGACAAACTTTTAACTATATATATATATATATATATAATAACAGTCGCGCACCCTAGGTCTACCAAGAACGAAACCCTTGAGATATGTAGTTAATTACAGTTGTCGATCATTCGACCTTTAATTTTAAAAGGTCTGGGCTCAAATGTGGAGGAAATACAAAGACCGAGCGCGTAGCGCGAGTAAACACATCATCGAGCGCGAAGTGCGAGATAAATATATTATCGAGCGCGAAGTGCGAGATAAATATATTATCGAGCGCGAAGCGCGAGAAATAACAGTCGCGCGCCCTAGGCACGCTCAAACTTGCGAGCGAAGCGCGCGATGAGAATGTGCCCACGCAGCGGGCATATTATGCATATTATGAATCGTAATTTTATAAATTTACTGAAATGATAGATTTTTCAGGATAGCTGAGAATAAAATTCAATGCAAACTAAGAAACAAATATTAAAGTAATCATTGGAAATAAAATTTGTACTTAATTTTGCAGTACATAAATAAGCCATCCCAGACCGAGGAACAGAAATAAATGTTATATACATTTGATATAATACTGTTGCATAATGTAGAAAAGTTCGTATTTTGGACAAAATCGAGTGCCAAGCACGAGATACGTGATGAGAATTTATTCGTTAGAGCCGAGGGATCTTTAAAAAAAGAGATTTCACAATCACCATATTACAATTGCCGATGATTTGACCTTTAATTTTAAAAATTCTGTGCACAAATGTGAGGGAAGTATAAAGACCGAGGGCGCAGCGCGATATATATATATATATATATATTATAATAACAGTCGCGCGCCCTAGGTTTACCAAGAACGAAACCCTTGAGATATGGAGTTAATATTTGAAATGAAAACAGAAAATCTTAATACGTGCCCTCGTTCGGAAAATACTGCATTATGACCAATTTTTCTTCAATCAACTGTGAAATACGGGCTCCTTTATTTTGACCACAGAATGATATATCGAAATACTAAATCATTATGACAACATGACCTAGACTTTCCTTCAAATTTGGCCTGATTTGAAATGGATTTGGTCAATAGTAGACTTTTCAATTTAAAAGAATTAACTTTCACCAAAAAAGATTAATTTTGAGGATTGTTCAACACAACAGTTGAATTTTCGTCCACAAAAGGTAACTTTTCAGCCAAATATTCGAATTTTCAACCAAAACATTAAATTTTTAATCAAAAGAGATGAATTCTGAACCAGTTGGATTTTCTTATTGGGTTCTATTAATACGTTTCGCATTACATAAAAAATGTGGAAAATTAGAAAAAGGCAAGAAAACGTGTAGTTTCTTGAAAACAGGAGAGAGTAGAAATTCTTTAAAAGAGGGAACAAGAGGAGAATAGGAAAAGTTTCTTGAAAAAGGAGGAAAAAGAGAAATTTTTTCAAAAAGGCAAAAAGATGGGAAAGAGTGTGAAGTCTGATGTCAACTCATCGCTTCGAGTTGTTCCAATCTGTCAAACAATCTGTCAACGCGATCAACTAATAGCTTGAGGTTCACTTTTCGCAAGCCGAAAATTTGAGCTCATATATGTGTAATTTTAACAATTCGCCTCTGGTGTTACACATTTGTTCCCTAGGCAGCAAAAGTACACTTTTCCTCTTTGCGACATCAGTATGCTTGAAAATCCCTACCTTAGCCCCACTTTACAGGCATCGAAAAGGGCTGAAATCATGCATGTGTTATAAAAAAATTGTAATTGTTGTAGGTGAATCTTGCACTCCAGTTATTAATTTATCCATGAAACTATACACTTCTCTGAACGTTTGAGAATAAAGAAATATGTATAAATTAGTATCTAGTATTGTTTACAAAAAAGATTTGATGCTTCGTTACGATAGATGTCAAAATATAAACTTAGGGCTTCGATTTGTTAAATATATTAAAAGATAAATAAAAATAGGAGTAAGCGTTTCTCAAAAACGACGTGATAATCTTGATAATTCTGAGAAATGGTGAAAGAGAATTCTTTCTCGTAAAAAGGAATTTTTACGTTCAAGTTGTAAAACCTATTGCCAGTCTTAGAGTAGTGAAATATTTCTTTACATAGACATTCTCTTTGAATTTACGTTTGTTGTTCTCACTTGACCGCATAAGGGTGTATTTCTTATCACTCAGCTTTTTGTATAAACAGGCACGGAATAACCAATAAACTTTGTATTGTACTTTGTATTGCATTACATTTCAATGGGCAATGAAAGTGAGATAAAGATTTACATAAAGATAACAGGATTCACAGTACCATAAAATGGGGCTGAGCGGCGCATGTGGGGAAAGCGACGCACCTTTGATTCTGCATTTCTGAATGCGATATTTCCTTCTTCTAGGAAAATAATATAACATATCATAAGAGTTGAGAGATGATTCACACATCTGAATTATTTCTTTTTGTTAGGTTAATGTTTTTCGTCGGAAATTATTGGTCCTTTTAATAATGAATTATTAGATTTCAAATAAGATTCATAATTTTTAACAATTGTCAAACTTTAATTGAAAACCCTAGAAGAAACAATATAGATCGCGTTTAAAATACAGAGTTAAGGGAGCTCCGCTTTTCCCCACATATGCGCCGCTTTGGCCGTTGTTTACGTCGGTACCTAATATATTCCAGAGAATAAGTTAAGAAATTTTCATAGGAAGAAAACAGAGTGATCAAAGAAGAATAATAAAATCATAATCACATAATTGTTAGCTAATGTACGAAAACAACTTTAAATTTTTTTAAATATATTATTAAATATAATAAAAAAATATATATATAAATTTGAAATTTTTTTATTTCTTTTGAAAGCTTTCCAATTTTTATCCTTCACAAATTTTAATGATATAATTCTCTTCAAATTCCACGTAACAAAATAAAAGACTAACCACGAAAAACGATGGCCGCAAGATTTCTTTTTCGAAAGTTTCTGACTTTTTCATGACACTTCAACTACTTTTCCATGACCAGTGTCGTATTTCCTTTAACGATTCTTTTATTTTACGCAATTAAATGTTGTTTAACATAAAGTAGTGTAACGATATGCCTACAAAATCTCGCAATCATTGTTGTTGAAATCCTGATTGACTTTTCATTACTTGAAGTGGTTTTATAAATATCTTAAAATTCTTAAACTTGAATCTATAAACAATCCCTTCAAATACGAAAAACAATTAACAAAACCTTATGCGAAATTGAGAAACACTTGTGCTTTCTAATACTCTTGCCCGGTTAAATTGAAACTTTCAAACTATCTAATAAATAATTGAAAATATTATACATGTTGTATATACTATATGTGCGACGCTACAAGATTCAATATTTTACATGGAAAAGATGTGTAAAGTATAAAAAATAAATTTGCATATATATTTCTTGATTTAGAGACAGAGTTTTTGAACTTTAGAAGTTTTATTTCAATGAAATTCATAAATACTCAATATTTTATTTTCATCTTTGTCTGCTTGGAAACATGCAATTGCTAAAGGCCTCTCTTTCGATAACTATAGTTAAGCGGTAGTTACAATCAGATGGGGGGCCGTTCCTTCTCTCATTTTCCTAGGTTTCTATAAATTACATATCTTTAAACCGAAATTCGGTGATTTCTATAGAAGCTATCTAATCTATGAAAACTTTATAAAAAAGAAAAAAATGGACCTATTTTTGAGTTAATTGCCCTGTAAAAGTCAAATTATGATAACATAGGTTTAAGCTTCTGATTACTGTTCGGAAAGGCAATTAGGTTCCTTTCTAACAGTATTTTTTTCCTCAGACAATCAGGGTTCATTAAAACTAGAAAAAGTGGCTTTACTGAAGTAGGTGGAGAGACAGTGTTATTCAAATGATAGCTATGCACTACCTTTGTGCAGTTGACTAAACGTAAGGGTAAAAAGTTCTAACGAATCTGCTAATTTCTCGGCACTCGATTATAATTGAGGGTTTTCAAGGGGAAGTTCCTAATGAACTTCCAACTCTTGAGGAACTTGAGGAGCGAGAGGCTATGTCGCTAAAGTCATTGCATCACTGCAATTGAAACACGTAGGGTAGACCGGGTAGAGCCGTCCGATTAACATTTATTGCTCTGTATAAAGTTAATAAGACGTGTAATTGATGTGCTTTTTTTCATTGCTGCACATTTTCTGGCGTATCGTTTATGGTGTACCGTAGTATGCCGTTACCCATAACTTACTCGAGAGATGAAAAATGTTTAAAATACATATTTTGTTAAATTTGCAGGGGTGAAATTGAATCTTTGAAATGTCTGGAATACAGTCGTATAGGTTTGGTTTTGATATTTCAATTGGACAAAAGACGGTAAATATTTATACAAAATGCATTTGCAAAAATTATCGAATATTGCAAAAAGCGCGTTTTTTGTGCGTATTTCCTTAAAGTTGGGTTGATAAAAAGAATCATAGTGAGTCATAAACTGTAAAATCCCACCTATCAGGTGGTATTAGCAGTTTTTATAGCATAAAAAATTATATTTATTATACAATCTGAAAATGATGAATGTGTGGGTGAACTGGTTGTGTAAATAGGTGGAGTCCACGTCAACTGAACACGGAAATGTTCTTGTCACAATAAGATTTGGCTGTAATTCAGGATATATGATTGCTTGGTGGTAAACAAAATCTCACCAAATATGTTTCCAAAATTCGAGAAAATGGCAGAGATATGGGACTTTGAGTTTTTGTACAATTTTTTTTTTTAATTAAGTATTTCGGGTTCTAATTGACCGATTTAACTTTTGGGTGTCTGACTTTACTTGTTTGAAGATACATTTCAAAATAAATGAAAAAATAATAAATAAAATTTTGAAAATTTTGTGAAAAAAATAAAAATGAAAAACGCGTTTTCCAGAAAATGCCATTTTTTGTTTTTTTCCTTTTGTTGTCAGATGAAGGTATAAGTGGTCTGCAAGTCCTGAAATTATTGGAGAGAGTTTGCTACTGGTTTTTGTGAAAACAATTTGAACGTCAGGTCTTCTATGGCGCAGCGCGGGTTAGTAGGGCAAATTAGAGTGTTTGTGGACAAATTAATGGTCAAAACACAATTATTTTCATCATTACATTCTCATCCTAATGAGAAGGTATTGGTTTTATGTAAAATTTGTCTTAGTCGGTTTTCATCAAATCTTGACGTTTTGAGACCCCCTGAGTCAGAAAAAACGATTTTTACGAAGCTGTCTGTCTGTCTGTAGGCTGTAGTCTATAGTATCGTGTAGGCACGATAACTTTCGAAAGATTGATCAGATTGAATTATGCTTTGGCACACATTTTGCAGGCCTAAGAATAAAGGAAGAGTTTTTTAACCAGCTATTTTGGATCAAAATTCAAAAAGTGAGCACACTTTGAAAATTTTCAGGACTACTTTTTTTGAAATTTTGAAAATTCTATGTAAAATTATCAGCAGTAGTCTAAAAGACAAACAATTTGTCCTGATGAAATTTTTCGATCAGGTGAAAATGATCAGAGTTATAACATTTTCAAAATTCAAAAAAATAAACGAAAATGAACATTTTAAGCCGAACAGCGCACGATATGAAAAAAAGTCAAGAGGACAAAAACGTTTCTTTTTGAGAGCCCTACAAGATTATCATAACAACTTTTTGAATTTTTTCAAAAAATTTAAAATTTAAATTTTTATCGCCCAAAAAATAATGAAAAATTAAACATTTCATTTTGCGGTCAAACTACGCAAGATACAAAAAAAGATGAAAATACAAAGATCGTGCATCCAAAAAAGATCTACAAATTTATCATCAATCACTTTTTTATAGGACGCGTAGTTTTTGTTTTATTTGTGAAAAATAATATTAAAAATAAAAAACAAGTTTGCCTATTTTTTTTTCTTTCCTTGTGTCGTCTTCCAAAACATTAATTTTTTCTATTTTTAATGTTTCTTTTTTACGAATAAAACAAAAACTACGCTTCCTATCAAAAAGTCATTAATCACAAATTTGTAGATCTTTTTTGGGTGCACGATTTTCATACCTCCATTTTTTTTGTATCTTGCATAGTTTGACCGCAAAATGAAATTGATAATTTTTCATTATTGTTTGTGCGAACAAAATTTGAGTTTTCGATTTTTCGGAAAAATTCAAAATGTTGTTATGATAATCTTGTAGGGCTCTCAAAAAGAAACGTTTTTCTCTTCTGACTTTTTTCCGTATCGTGCGTTGTTCGGCTTAAAATATAAATTTTCGTTTGTTTTTTGGGATTTTGAAAATGCTATAACTCTGATAACTATCATTTCATTGAAAAATTTTATCATGATAAATTGTTTGTATTTCGCAGTTATATTGATAAACGTACATAATTTTCAAATTAAAAAAAAAGTGGTCTCAATAATTTTCGAAAGTTATCGTGCCTACACGATACTACAGACAGGCAGACAGACACCTTCGTAAAAACCGTTTTTTCTTACTCAGGAGGCCTCAAAACGTCGACATTTGATTGCATCCGCGAAAGTAATTTCTCACATAAAACCAATACCTTCTCATTGAGATGAGAATGTAAAAATTAATGTTTTGGAAGATGATTCAAGAAAAGAAAAAAAAATAATAGGAAAACTTGTTCACTTAATGAGGATGTACAAATTTGTAATTTATAATTTTTAAAAAGGGCAAGTATTCTTTTCGATGGTAAAAAATAAACATACAAATTAAAAAATTAGATTTTTTTTAAATGACAGAAGAGACGGAAAAAACTGAAAAGACAAAAGTTGTTCAACCAAAAAAGGTCTACAAATTTGTTATAAACTCTTGCTATAAAAATGAATCAAAAATTAAAAATGGACTTTTTGGAAAAACGACACAAGCTACAATGACTTTTTATTTAACAAAATTTTTTGCCTAAATTATATCTACAAAGCTTAGAACCACTTTACACTAGCATGCATATTTTTAGTTTAAATAATAAAAAATAATGTTGAAAATAAACAAATTATGTTTATAGAGAAACGACAAAAGTTGTAATAAAGTGTATGAAAACAACATTGTTTGTATAGGATGCACACTTTTTTATAATTATAAAAACAAGACAATGAAAATACTTATGTTTCAATACCAATGCATATTATGAATTGTGATAATATAAAATTATTGAAATGATAGATTTTTTAGGGTAGCTGAGAATAAAAATTAGTGCAAAATAAGGAGCAAATATTGAAGTAATCATGAAACATAAAATTTGTACATTATTTTGCAAAAATTTGAATAAGCAGTACCGGCTTCAGAAAAAGAAATAAATATGATATACATCTGATATTAAATTATTAATTTAATATTATTATTATTATTATTATTTATATATTTTTTTTTTTCTGACTCAGGGGGTCTCAAAACGTGGAGATTTGATGAATACGGACTATGTCAAATGTCGATTTCGAACTCAAGAATTTTTTATTTTCGACCCAGCCTAACAGAAACGTCCCGAAATTTCTTCTTTGTTTGGATTTCGTATTTGAAATACATTATTATCAATTAAATTATTATTATAAATAATGTTGAACATAATGCAGAAAAGTTCAGATTTTGGACAAAATCGAGTGCGAAGCACGAGATTCGTGATGAGAATGTGTTCGTTACGTTAAAGCCAAAGGAGCTTTAACAAAAGAGAATTCACAATCACGAAATTACAGTTGTCAATGATTTGATTTTTAATTTTCAAAGGTTTGGGCGCAAATGTGGGGGAAATACAAAGCCCCAGCGCGTAGCGCGCGATGAGAATGTGCCCGCTCAGCAGGCAGATTTTTTTACATTTCTTTATGTCAAAGAAGTCTTTCCGATCTTTTGGCTAATTTTAATGAACGATTTTTTAAGATATAATTTTTTTGGGAACTAGCAAACTTTTCTGTGAAAACAATTTACCAGAGAAAAAATCGACCACACTCAGGAATCGAAATTGGAACTACAGAAAAAAACTGATACCCTAATGCGTGGATACTGTGCATGTCCGTGAAGTTAGCACTCCAACTCTTTTATATTTAAATTTTTATAGTGGAATCGTTTGGTGGTAGTTTTTCACGTTTGGTGAAAATTACAAAAACTACACATTTCCAAATGGGAGTGCTAACTTTATGCTGCACTCTCATTTTTGATATTTTTCAAACATTCTCTTCTGATTCGTTTGGTGGTCGTTTGATTGTGGTTTATTGAGTTTGGTGGTCAAAATTACAAAACTACAGCATTATCAAAATTATCGGGTTAACTCCACGTTTTTATATTTTTCGAATGTTTTTTTTTTAAATAGTTTGATGGTCGTGAGGTGGTCTTTTGATGGTGGTTTTTTTACGTCCGGTGGTCAAAATTACGAAAACTGCAGCATTTTAAAAATTTGAGTACTCCCTTCATGCTGCACTCCCATTTTTGATATTTTTCCGAAATTCTTTTTTGGATCGTTTGGTTTTCGTTTGGTGGTCGTTTGGTGGTGGTTTTTTGTGTTTGGTGGTCAAAATTACGAAAACTACAGCATTTTCTAAATTTGGGTGCACACTTCATACTGCTCTTCTCTTTTTGATATTTTTCAAAAATTCTTTTTGCAGTCGTTTGGTGGGCGTTTAGTGGTCGTTTGGTGATGGTTCTTTACGTGATCAAAATTACATAAAATGCATCATTTTCAAAATTGAAGTGCTAACTTCACGCTGCTCTCCCCTTTTTGAAGGACCGATCAGCTATCACCTCCACAACGGAATATCAATATTTATTTTTTGACAGAATTTCGGGCTAATTATGAGAATACTTTTTTGACAAAACAAACTACTCTAGAATTTCGGGCTATTTTCGGGCTCTTGAAATACCCAAATACAAATTTCGAAAAAACAACCCCTGTCACTGAAAATCAATCCTCAATTTTTAAAAATAATTTTTGGACGAAACAAACTATTCCATAATTTCGGGATATTTTCGGTCTAATCGTGGGCGGTAATGCTAATTTTCATGCTCTTGTATTTTTCTCAAAAAACAAAATTTTGGGTGGAAGTGCTGACTGCCCGAGCAGCTAGCACCTCCAGTAGATAAAAACCTGGAATTTTTCAAATCATAATCATTCCAGAATTTCGAGCTATTTTCGGGCTCTTGAAATACCAAAAAACCAATTTCGAAAAAAAAACCTTTATCATTGACAACCAACCCTCAATTTTGAAAAATAATGTTTGGACAATATAAACCATTTCAGAATTTCGGGCTATTTTCGGGTTCTTGAAATACCCAAAAACAAATTTCGAGAAAACAACCCCTGTCACTGATAACTAACCCTCAATTTTGAAAAATACTTTTTGGACAAAAAAATTACTCCAGAATTTCGTGTTATTTTCGGGCTCTTGAAATAACCAAAAACAAATTAAAAAAAAAACAACCCCTATAATTGACAACCAACCCTCAATGGTGAAAAATAATTGTTGGATAAAACAATCTACTCCAGAATTTGGGGCTATTTTCGGGCTCTTGAAATACCCAAAAAAAATTTTCAAAAAAACAACCCCTATCAATGACAATCAAACCTCAATTTAAAAAAAATAATTTTTGGACGAAACAAACTACTCCAGAATTTCGGGCTATTTTCGGATTCTTGAAATACCCAAAAACAAATTTCGAGAAAACAACCCCTGTCACTGACAACCAACCCTCAATTTTGAAAAAATAATTTTCGGGCAAAAAAATTACTCCAGAATATCGGGATATTTTCGGGCTTTTGAAATAACCAAAAACCAAATTTCAAGAAAACAACCACTGTCACTGACAACCAACCCTCAATTTTGAAAAATACTTTTTGGACAACAAAAATTACTCCAGAATTTCGGGTTTTTTTCGGGCTCTTGAAATAACCAAAAACAAATTTCGAAAAACAACCCCTATCATTGACAACCAACCCTCAATTGTAAAAACTAATTTTTGTATAAAACAAACTACTCCAGAATTCCAGGCTATTTTCGGGCTCTTGAAATACCGAGAAAGAAATTTAAAAAAAAAACAACCCCTGTCACTGACAACCAGCCCTCAATTTTGAAAAATGCTTTTTGGACAAAACAAACTACTCCAGATTTTCGGGCTATTTTCGGATTCTTGAAATACCCTAAAACAAATTTCGAGAAAACAACCCATGTCACTGATAACTAACCCTCAATTTTGAAAAATACTGTTTGGACAAAAAAAATTACTCCAGAATTTCAGGTTATTTTCGGGCTCTTGAAATAACCAA
>JAABKJ010012974.1:0-10405 GCA_011634705.1 Andricus grossulariae
CGTTCTTGCGCTGAGAAATAATCAACCCGCTTTTGCTCCGACTCTTTTCTTAGTCCGCTTTTGCTATCAGCCCCTCACTTTATATTGTGCATGTAGTGTTCGAAATTCTGCACGAAATATTAAACTCACTTTGTGCCATTGTTTGTCGAGAATTTTGTGTACGAATACGAGTGCGTATCATCAGCGACAGATGGCGTATTCGGCACTGAATATAAAAAAGATTTAGTCGAGGTGAGACGATAAAAATGAAGCAGTAAACAGGATATGAGTAGAAGGAAAGAGAGTGAGAAAGTGCCGATTCGGCGACGGAGAGGACTTTATAAAAAGTCGAAAGATTCGTATCTGAGTACCTCGAGAGGCCAAGAAAATCTCCCAAGAAAGAGAGAAACAAGGAACATTCTCTCTCCATCCCTCGTTTATGGCATTTAACTTGCAAATCTGCCTGCTGGGATCTCCTGATATCCTTCCAGCATGTGTGGAAAGTCGTGGGGGATGAGTTTTCTCTCTCGGTGGTGCTAAGAAGGCGAGAAAGGGACAATAGGAAATGCTTTGCGAAGAAAAAAAATACGGGGGAAAGAACAGAAGCGTGTGAAAAATCCGAGGGTGAAAAGGTGTCGGAGGTCACTGTTTCTCTGAAGGATTCCTCTGCAAGAAAATATCTCTGCCTCAGCAAAAATCGAGAAGCTTAGACAACACAAGTGACGAAATACTCTTCTAAAAATGTTAACAAGTTATTTTCAGGAAACAGAATTCAACAATTATTCCGTCCCAAAAATTCGAGTATAAATTGTTATAAAAATAATGAAAAATAATATTTAATTTGTGCAAGAGTGATCCTTAGATATTGCAACCCTTTGTACACTTGTGCATAAGTGCTAGAAATGCAACTCTCGAAGAAGTGCGACATACCTCGCCATATACTCATTTAATTAAATAATAAATATTTTAATTATTGCTTTTTTTAATAGAGAACAAAATTATGAAAGGAAATAAATTGTACACAAGGAATAAATAATGTAGAAGTGTTTAATAACCCTGCAAGCTGTACATTTTGAAAGACGTAATAAAAAAGAGCTATGAATTTAAATTAAGAGAGAGATTATCGAAAAGTATCGACACTTTGTGGGAAGATGAGGCCAAAATTGGGTGCGATCAGTCTGCGAAGACGATACTTCACTTCGGGCATCGAATACCGAGTTTTAGAGGGTGGTAGTTTTACGATGAAGCTGCAATTCCCTTTACACTCGGCAATTTTCACCAGCAAATCTTAGCTTCTTTACAAATATCGTTGCTCGGAGTCTGCAAGAAGACCCCGAAAGGTACGACGTGATAATCGACCGTAAAACTGTAAATGGCAGGCCATTACGTTACAATAGTTCCACAATGGCACGATTCGACTAAGGAACCACCATATACTTCGCCTATAGCAAACACGTCAAAGGTCAAAACTTAACTTGGTCCATTCACAGCTGATCCGAAAGTAATGATTACAATAATTACTAAAGTCGACAAGACATTTATCTTATACTTTTCGAACTCATTGGATTTGAAGAATTTTCAGTTTGTGTAGTCGATTTAAAAAAATAGATTATAATAATACGAATTTAAAAAAAATAGTATTAGATAATTTTCAAATCAGGGCTTTGAAACCCTGGTTTGTAAAACACTTGTTTGGTTGATCGAACGGAAGGGAGGTGAAGCACAAGAAGGTGCCAACAAGAAAAGCGGATCTGACCTTCTTGTAATCTCAGCTCAAGGTGTTACTACCCTACGTCCAGAAACTAAAATCCCAGAGGAAAAATCCCATTCAAATCAGGACTGCAACTATAAATGCAGATACCATATTGAAACTATATGAAAATATTGAAGTTTTACACCAAGAAAGATTTTCTACCAAAAACGATGATATTTCAAACCAAAAAGATGAATTAAAAAAAATTATTTTTCAACCAAATAGTTGCATCAAGAACCAAATAGTTAAATTTCCACGCAAAAATGTTGAATTTTCAAAAAGGTAGTTGAACTCTTAACCAGTTGAATTTTCAATAAAAAAGTTCATTTTCAACCAAGAAATATAACTTTTCTACCATAAAAGATGAACTTTAATCCAAAAGAGATGAATTTTCAGGAGATTAGTTGAACTCTTAACCAGTTGAATTTTCATCAAAAAGACGCATTTTCAACCAATCAAATTACACAAAACAAAATTATTTTTTTTTTACAAAATAGTTGAATTCTGTACCAAATAGATCAATCTTCAATGAAGAAAGATGATTTTCAAAACAAATAGTTGAATTTTCTACTAAAAGAGATTAGTTTTTTAACCAAAACGACGAATTATCCACAAAAAAGTTGAATTACACAAAAATATGAACTTTAAACAAGAAAGTTAATTTTCAACCGAACAGTTTAATTTTTTACCAGATAGTTGAATTTTCAAGTTAACGAGACCATTTTTTGTATTGTTCAATTTTCAACTAAAATAATGAATGTTCAACCAGAAAAAATGATTGAAAAAAAAGTAGTTTAACTTTAAACCAAGTAAATCTGCCCCCTTTCAACCAAAACAGACGAATTCTTAACGAAACATGTAATAGATAATATTGTATCCAAAAAAGATTTTTATTAAAAATAAAAAAAAGTTGAATTAAATAAAAATAAGAATTTTACCAAAATAGTTGAATCCTTAGCTATGACAGATTAATTTACAAACAAGCAGTTGCAGTTTTAACCAAAAATAATTTCAACAAAATAGTTAAATTTTCAACCAAAGGGAGGAATTTTCGACCAAAAAAAAATGAATTTCTAGCAAAGTAGTTCAACTATCAACCAAACAGTTGAATTTTTGACCAGAAAAGATGAATTTTTAACAAAATAGTTGAATTTTCATCAAAATAATTAAACTTTCAAGCAAATAGTCGAATTTTCAACTAAAGGAGGTGAATTCCGAACCAAAAATATACTAGTAAACTTTTCAACCAAAAATAGTTGGATTTTCTTATTGTCTTCTATTAATTCATTTCTTAAAAACGCAGAAAAATAAGAATTCCTTCAGAAATATGAAAAGAGGGAAATAAGCGAAAGAGTCTGTGGTCTGAAATATGAAAGTGATTTTGAAACGTATTAAGTTATTATTAAACTGTAACGTTAGAGGATTATCTTTCGCAACATTCGCAAACTTTGTTCTTTATCATCAGGAAACGTACTAAATGTTATCTAAGTTCGTAACGTTATTTCCAATTGACCCCCCACCCCCCTCTAACCCTGTTACCAAACGTAGTTTTAGGCGTGACACCGTTCCGCCACAAATTGGTGACGTAGTTTATGGAAGGCCCCTAAGCTGCAAGCAAAAAATGTGCAAAATAAAGTTGTCATAAAATGAAAAAGTTCAAAAACTATGTTCACGAAAACGAGTTCAGCATCTTCGACACTTGAGCCCTGCTCCACCCCAAGTGTAGAGCGTGGGCAATTTCATACTTGTAAATAGGTTCCGAAGAAAGGAGAATAAGTAAATCAGGCTGGTCGACGTTGCTGATAAGAATCTCCCTCGTGCAGCTCTTCTTTTTAAGAAGCTGACTGCAAGGGAATCGAGACGTCATCAAGGCACTCAGCCCCTCCTCTTTCTCACTAGACTTTCATTCTCCTTCGGCCATCCCACTTCCTTGAAGCTAATGCTAAACCAACGTGTACTCCTCTCATCGGGAAGGGAGTGGACTCGCTTTTTCCTTTGTTTCGCTTTCATGAGATTTTTAAACGGTCCGGAATGAAGTTTCCGTCCAGGTTGGGGTTGCCCAAGAACCTCCACCGATTATCATTTTAGGCGGTGCTCTTAATTTATTTCACTTGTCCAAATTCTTCAAGATAGACTCTCCGTTTTTCCCAGTCTATCGGTTACCAACGCAAATTATTCATAAAATAAATTACAGCCTAGCCTATCCAAATTTTGAAGATCTTTTTAATCCAGTTTTGAAAACAACTCACTGAAGAAAATTTGAATATCAGAGAATTATAAAAATTCCATTCCTGAGCAAGAATTTGGCTCCGGAAAAAATGTATTCGCTATTGGTTTTCTTTTATTTCCCGGGTCGTTAAAATAAATTGCTCACGTACAAAGGAAGTAAAGCTGGCTATTTGTATCGTTTCGTCGTTTTTCAGCGACGGCACGCGTACCCAATAGCATCGCATTATTTATTTTATGGCCAATAAAGGAAAGATGACCCGGCGAGTGCTCCTCCGAAGTTTTTTCTCGTTTTCGTATTCCGCAACGCGACCCCTTCGACCACTCGGTCCTGGGACCATCGCTTTCCCATAACGCCCCCTCCCCCCATTATTTCTGCGAGGTCGTTCGGACATTGAAGGTGTCGCGATTGGTTTTGTGTGCTAGGATATAGTCCAGGGACTCCCCGGCCCAGTTAACCAACTCTCGTTTCCTCTGGGACGTGAAAAACAAGGAAAATTCTGCCTTCGAAAGAAATAAGGATGGTATTTATTTAGAGCCCTCCATAGAGCAGGAAGGTCTTTGAATAGGTGCCTAGAGAGATTTAATTTACAACATATTATTTGCTAAAAAGTAACCTTTCAGTAACGGAAATTCCATTAATTACAAAAGGATGATTTTTGAAATTTTAGACTCCCTCGGCCCTATTGTAAGGACTCCTAAGATTTTTGTGAGCCCCCCACCCTTCATACGTAAGATTTTAAATTTTTACTAACTATATACACAATATATCAATTCTTTACAATTTAAAGAAAATTTCAAGAGTTCAAGGGATTTTCAAAGATTTAAAAGATTTACAATGATTTAAAAGGATTTTAATCGATTTCAAGAGATTTTAAGGAATTTTAAATGACTGAAAAGTATTTTAAAGAATTAGAAAATATCTACCGAATAAAATGAGATTTCCAAAGCTTTTTAGGGATTTCATGAGATGTGAAGAAATTTCATAAGATTTCAAGGGATCTCTTGAGATTTGAAGAAACACCAAAGTATTTTCACGAATTGTTAAGGATGTCATGGGCTTTTAATTGGATCTCGAAGGAAGGGATTTGAAGGAATTTCATAAGCTCTCAAAAGATTTAACAGGATTTTAAGGGATTTCAAGAGATTCTGAAATATTCCAAAAAAATATTTCAATGCATTTAAAAGGATTTTCAAAGATTTCAAAGGACATCGTAGTATTTTGAAATATTTCACGGAATTGCAAGGATATTAACCAATTTTTAGAGATTTTAAAGGATTCCTGTAGATTTTAAAGAATTTCTAGGAATATGCAGGCAGCTCAATCGTTTTAAAGAGATTTCAATCAATTTTGTACGATATCCATGGAATTCAAAGAATTTCAAGAGATTCTAAGAGATTTCAAAATGTTTTGGAAAATAGTCACGGGACTTCGAAAGATTTTAAAGTATGCCAGGGAATTTTAATTTTATTTCGAAGATTTGAAGGGATATAAAGGAATTTTATAATATTTCTGAACATTTGCAAAGATTTCAAAGGATCCTAAAGAATTTTCACGGATTTTGAGAGATTTGAAGCGGTTTCGATGATTTGACGGGATTTCTAAGGATTATAAAAGATTTCCAGAGATTAAACGGGATTTCAAAGGATGTCCAAATATTATAAAGGATTTGAATGTATTTCGAGGAATTTTCATGGGTTTTGAAAGATTTTAATTCATTTCAAAATATTTTATGGGATTTCAAGAGATTCGTAGAGACTCTCATGGATAAAAAAAAACAATAAATTAAATGGATTTCAAAAATTTGAAGGGATCTCGTAATAATTCTAAATATTTCATGAAATTTCAAGGATTTTAACTAATTTTATTACATTTAAAGCAGTTACGGTCATTTAAAAAAATTTTAAGAGATTTCACGAGATACCAAATTATATTCAAGGATTTTAAAGGCTTTCGTAAGATTTTAAAAGATTAGCGGAATTTCAAAAGATTTCAAGAGATTTCACCTAATTAGAAAAATGTTAAGGGATTTAGAAAATTTTTTGAAACTTCACTGGATTTAAAAGGACTGCAAAGATTTTCAAGGATTTCTCGACATTTCGTGAAAAGTGTAAATCAGATTTTCAGAATGGTCAACTCCAAATTTTACTTATTGGACGTATATAATATAAAATATTACACAATAAAAAAATACATTACAAAATATGATATAATGTACATATAATAATATAAAAAGTAATTTTATGTACCGGAGGCATGATTTACGGGGTTTATCAGCGTGTTTTTAGTTCTGAAAGTAGCCGTTTACACAACAGAAGAAGCGACAGCGAATATGCATGTACACAGTACAATAATGAGACCATTATACACCAGAGAGTATCATGGGCTTATAATCGTGATTTGCACATACGCATTCGCTGTTTTCCGTATGCAATTATGGCTACGTCAACCTAACCTGAAATCTTAGACGTGATAAACTTGTAAATCGTACCTTCATTACATAAAGTATCATATGCATCAATGAGACAAACGTCGACTTTTTATCCTCGCATGTTTCCAATACAGTCAAACTCGGACATGGTGCCGCCGGATATATCCCTTCCGAGAATAGACGTCGTTCCCGTGCAAGTGAGTCATGACGTTACGGTAGTTCACTCGAAGTGGGAAGCACACATATAGCGAATAAGCACGATGGATAGCTCACGTCGACCAGCAGTGGGGCCTTGTTGTCTAAAGTCAACTGAAGCCGATGGGCCTGATTAGCAGTGGGACTCCGGGGCCGTCACGAAGTCGAAAATCAAACAGACCTTGTTTTTATCGCGCACGTTATACAAAGAGGTCCGTTCGATTTTCGACTTCATAACGGCCCCGGAGTCCCACTGCAGATTATTTCGTGCGATCGAATGAGTCTGTCTTTGACATTGACAGCAGCGCTATCTGACACGCGAATATCTCTTGCGAAGTTATTGGAGCAATGTTCACCAAAATAGCAGTGCATATCAATTCATTTTAATCAAACATGTTATACTACGGTTTAAAATTAATTATTTACTATAAGATTTCTTGTTAATATTTAACTGAATTTCAAATTTCTTCTGAATTGGTGGCGCTATCGTAGCTACCAATAGGCTCTACGATTCGACAAAGGAAACAAAGAAAAAGAATTATTGCACAGACAGAGATAGAGAGAGTGTGGTCGTTTCGAAACGAAGACCCGTCATTGGAACATAATCGGATCGTCTATGTCTATCTCACATGGTAGAAAGAGAGGTCCAATCGACTTCAGGCAACGAAGTCCCACTGCAGTGTTTTATAATGTCAAACTGTCAAGTGGTGATGTGAGAATGGTGAAAGCTGTCTTTTTCGTGGGCAGTTAATCCAATATTTATGAAAGTAAGTGATTTTCTGTTAAATAACTTCTTCGTATGTCTGGTTATGCAACTGCGTCATCATTATGCACTATGTAGGCAAAAGTGCGTATTTCCCACTTGAAGTGTTGACGTGCGGTGTTTTGGTGGAAATAGTCATGTGTTTTTGGATTGTATCCGGACCGATTATTCAAGAGAAAGGTCTCCTTTTAAACGACATGCTCAACGGCCCGTAAACGTTTTAAGTACGTAAGCAGGAAACACATTTATTTTAACGTGTAACAGCAAACTTTCTTCCTCATTTCCGTTAAATATTTAGTTTACCCTTGTCTCCGTATTAGAAAAACAATGTTCAAAATATTTTTTACCACGCAATAAAATTCACCGGAAACGGTTCATACGCCCCTGACTGTTTACATTCGGAGAGCCTGGATTTAATGGTTGGATTTTCTTATTTCGTTCTATTAATTCAATTCACATTTGAGCGATAAAACGAGAAAAGGAGGATGTTTCTTGAAGGCAGGGGGAAAAACACGACTTCTTTAAAAAAAGGGCAAAGAGGGGAATAAGGGAAAAAGTGTGAAGTCTGTACTTAGATGCTACCTCCCACCGAGTCAAAAATCCCCCCCCCCTCCAGTAGCGCGACGTAGTTTTTGAACAATCCCAATATATTGAAATGCAAAACAAAAAAAAAGTTGCAGTAGTGAGAAATTTGAGGAAATAACACCATTAGTGTCATTTTTTGCAAAATGGTAGCAAAATAGTCGCTTCGATATAAAAAAAAAAGTGTCAAAAAGTGTCAATAGTGCCCTGAGTCCGAGGCCTGCACTATATAAACCTTTTTTCCTTTTCAAAACGAAATTTAGAAACGAAAATAAAATCCTGGAACAAAATCTTTATGAACTCTTGACATACGACACAACCTGTAGCCCTGTACACATTCGCATAATTCTCTAAGGTACAGGGTGCACCCGAGAAAGTACAGAAAGTTCACGGTACACAGTTCTCGTCTGCAGGTTTAAACTGGACGCAAGACTATACAAGTATAAAATATAAAAGTAAAGAATGAATTAATGAAATATCAACCCTTAGCTGTATGCTCTTCATTCTTTAGAATACACCCTTTTGATACCAGTTTCATATCTAGACGCACCTTTGGTCCTTTGGTGATATGCAAGTCGCAAGATGAGAAAAAGTTTTTCAATGCCTATCATTGAGGGTTATCCTTGTGAGAGGAGATCCGCGTTGTGTTTCTGCCTTCGGGTCTGGAATGTGCCTCCACCCATCCTCCACCCATCCTCCACTCCGACTCCCCCCCCCCCCAACATAACTTTTGCACTCGAGAACGAGCACCACAAGAGTCTCGAAAGAACCTGCAAGAGGTTACTTGACTGGGTTGGGTGCTGTAACTACTTTTTAAGCCTTAACTTAAACGGTTCTGGTCGAAACCACTTTTCAAGTACTCTCAACATTCAATTTCGAAGATTTTTCCAGTCAAACTGATGAATAACCTTATCATTTTAAATATCAGACTGTTTCCAAACCTGAAAAAAATGTGTTTTCCCCTTTTAAGTCAGGGTGTCTAGCGAAAAAACCGATTTAACAATTAAAAATTATTACTAATTATTTATTCTAAGTTCAGATATTGGCAGAATCAAAGGAAAAATTAGCAAAGTGTTTTGTCAAAACTTCGATTATATTCGATGGAATATAAGACCAAGAAAATTATATTATTTACACTTTTTTCGTAACATTTGTGAAAGAGTGATTAAAAATATGAGGACAGAAATGTTATATCTTTTACCCTACTTTTTGCAAAAACATGTTTTTTTTTATTATCAAATTTTAGATAATTGAGTCTTGAATTTGTGACAAAGGGGTTTAATATGAAATATTCGCTTTTAAAATTAATGATCACTCAAAACGAAACATACAAAAAGAATAACAAGATGTTTAAAAATTAATTGGATAAACTTCAACCATATATGCGTTGATTAAAAATAGTATAACAATTACTAAAATAAATACTAACATGCATAAGAAGTAAAATTTGAAAAAACTTCTAATTCTACTTTTTTCCTTTTTGAATTTTTCACTTAAAAACTAATAATTTTAGAACATAGTAGCCGCTGGACCGGAAAATGGCCGGGAAATCTTGAGACCGGGAAACAATGAATTTACTTTGACACCGGGAATTTTACAAATTTTTAGAAGAAAAATCTATTTAATCATTTGAAATTTCGTAAATTTCATATAACATGATATAAATGCAATTTTAAATAATTACGATATCAACTTTTTTTTTCAATGTCAAGTTCAAATGTTAACTTTTTAAATTATAAAAACGTTCAGTTTTACAATGCGTAATTCTAAAATCTTACGAGTTTCAAAATTTTCCATTTTAAGTATTCTGAATCTGTTCAAAATTAACCAATTTACAGATTTTAAAATTAAAAATTCAACTTTTTCAATTCGAAAGCATTACAGTTGTGAATGTCCGATTGATACTTTATAAACTATATTTTTAAAATAATTACAAATTAATAGAGTAATAATTAAACGCATAAATATCTAAGCGGTTCCGTAGCTGAGTTGACTAACGCGTGCCCTAGATTTAAGTACATATATGCGTATGCAATGCGAAATTGGCAATGTTATTATTTACAGAAGTAGGGCTTACTACACGAATAGTAACTCTTATTAAGTTACTAGTTGGTGCAGTGCATCCTATTATTTGAAATTGTTGATCCTACTCTTTTAAACAGCCAGTTTAACTAACCTGAAGGCGCAACAATTAATTTCAACAAAATTCACGGACGAAAAGTTGCGCTTCAATTTAAGATAGTTCCCCGAGTCGACATTTTGGCCCTACTTTAGCCCTACAAGATTCCATTCAAGGCCTCCTTTAGTCCTGCTTAGCCCTTCACGTCCTCTTTTGAATCCCATTGGACCTCGAGGCCCTCTTTTGATTTGCTTACGTCCTGACGACCTATGTACTTTCCTCGTATTTATATAATTTAATTATTCTATTTAATTACATATTTATTATAATTAGTTTATTTACTTAATTTGTTAATA
>JAABKJ010012975.1:0-10405 GCA_011634705.1 Andricus grossulariae
ATTTTCATTCAGCAAATTTAATTTTAAACACTTTTATCTGATTTTTCTCTTTTTATTTTCTTTTTTTTTGAAATTTGAATTATGATCAGAATTTGACCACCTGTTTTTCGATTGTTGCATAGGTTCTTCTAATTCTGATCAAATTGGTCGATTCGACTCACTGATGAAATAAGTCTTTTTAAATGACCCGATTTGTTCGATTTTCAACTCAAAAAGGTTAATTTTTGACAAAAAATTGATTAATTACATTTTCAAATACAAACCTAATTTTAACACAAAGAAAAACAATATATTTTCAACAAAATAGGTGAGTTTGCAACTAAAAAGGATCAATTATCAACAAAAATTGGAATAGTTATATTTTCATTCAGCAAATTTAATTTTAAACACTTTTATCTGATTTTTCTCTTTTTATTTTCTTTTTTTTTGAAATTTGCATTATGATCAGAATTTGACCACCTGTTTTTCGATTGTTGCATAGGTTCTTCTAATTCTGATCAAATTGGTCGCATCGACTCACTGATGAAATAGGTCTTTTTAAATGACCCGATTTGTTCGATTTTCAACTCAAAAAGTCAATTTAAAAAAAAGTTAAATGGTTAAATTTTAAAATACAAAATTAATTTTAAGAAAAAAATTTGTTGACAAAATAGGTGAATTTTCAACTAAAAAGGGTCAATTTTCACAAAAAAATTGGAATAGTTATATTTTAAATCACCGAAATTAATTTTGAACAAAGAGAAAAAGCTTTTCAACAAAATAGTTAAATTTGTAACAAAAGAGATGAATCATCAACTGAAAAATATTAATTTTCAACCTATATAAAACTGAATTTCCCACTAAAAGATTAATTTTGTAGCAAATAAGAAATAATTAAATTTTTAAATTAAATTAGTTATTTTAAATTAGTAATTAATAATGAGTAATTTAGTTACATTTTCAACAAAAGAGATGGAGTGATGAATCTTGATCCGAAAAATGAGGTTTTAGTTGTATCCTCAACTCAAAAATATTAATTTTCAACCAAAATAAAAACGAATTTTGTTAAAAAAAAAACAATAAATTTTTAACAAAATACATGAAGTTTTAACCCAAAAGTTGAATTTGCAACCAAAAAAGGTCAATTTTCAACTAAAAATGGAATAGTTAAATTTTCAAATACAAAATTAATTTTAACACAAAAAAACAACAAATTTTCAACAAGATGAATTTGCAACTAAAAAGATCAATTTTTAATAAAAATTGGAATAGTCATATTTTCTATCCCCAAAATTAATTTTTAACACAGAAAAAAACAATTTCAACAGAATAGTTAAATTTTTATCAAAAGAGATGAATTCTCAACCAAAATTATTAATTTTCAAGCAAAGTAAAACTGAATTTTCCACCAAACATTAATTTTGTACCAAAGAATAATAATTTTCAGCAAAATACATGAATTTTCAACCAAAAATGATCAATTTTCAACCACAAATGGAATAGTTAAATTTTTAAGGACAAAATTAATTGTGAAACAAAAAAAACTTATTTAAAAAAAAAATAGTTGAATTTTCAAAATGATGAATCTTGATCCAAAAAATGAGATTTTAACAAAGTAGTTGTATCCTCAACTGAAAAATATTAATTTTCGACCAAAATAAAAATAAATTTTCTACCAAACAAACAAGAAATTTTTAACAAAATACATGAAATTTCAACAAAACAGTTGAATTTTTAACCAAAACAGGTCAAATTTTAATCAAAAAACGAATAGTTAAACTTTAAATTGCAAAATTAATTTGAAGACAAAATGCTACTTTTTCACAAAAAAGTTAAATTTTCAACAAAAGATGTGAATTTTCAACTAAAATGATGAAATTCCAATAAAAACAATAACTCCTTTCGAAAGTATTTCAACTTTCGTCCAATTAGTTGAATTTTCAACTAAAAAAGATTAATTTTAAACGACAAAAAAATTAACTGTCAACAAATAAACATTTTCTACCAAAAATATGAATCTCCAGTCAAGAAATTAAATGTTTAATAAGGAAGTTCAACTTTTAATCCAGTAGTTAAATTTTCAATTAAAAAAAATTAGTTTTTAGGTATCGAAAAAATGCATTTTCCACCAAGAAGATTAATTTTGTAATAAAAAAGACGAATTTTCAACACAATGAATTAATTGTCAAAAAACTAATTGAATTTGCACGTCCAAAATTCCGATTTTCAACAAAAAATGATATAGTTATATTTTCAATTAAAAAAGTTAATTGTTAACAAAAAAAACAATTTAAACAAAATAGTTAAATGTTCAACAAAAGAGACGAATTTTCAACTAAATGATAAAACTCCAACCAATAAAATGAATTTTTACAAAGTATTTCAACTTTCAGCCAAGTACTTAAATATTCAACTAAAAAAACTTAATCTTTAACAAAATAGTTCAATTTTGAGTAAAAAAAAGGATAAATTTTCACCGAAAGATGGAATAGTTGATATTTCAGTGAAAAAATATTTCTATTTTAAATCAAAAACACTTACATTTTTTACTAAAAAAGGTAAATTCTTAACCAAAAATGGAATAGTTGAATTTTCAGTTAAAAAAATTAAAAGTCAACCAAACAAAAAATAAAAGAAATTTCAAGCAAAAAAGACCAAATTTCAACAAGATAGATGAATTTTCAACTAAAAAAATGAATTGTCAACAAAATACATAAAAATGAATTTTCAACTAAATAGTTAAATTTTTTACAAACGTACAACAATTACGGCTGATTGTTCTCTTTCCTTTTATTATTATTTTATTTATTATTTAATACATTATAAATTGATATATATTTAAAAAAATTATATATTGTATCATATTTAATATTTATTTTTATTATCATAAATTCATTTCACAACACTGCTCCGACCCAGGTCGCTGATCAATCTCTCTAGCAATCACCCCAGTCGAAGAGCTTCACACAGTGGGTGCACAGTTATACTGCACACGTTCTTCTAATTCTGATAAAATTTAAAACACACACAAAAACTCCTTAGTTAATACAAAAATTGTTTAAATAAAATATAACTTCCTATAAAACTATTACTATAATGAAGAGTAGAATTTAAAAAAAAATTAAAGGCTAGAATTCAAAATAATATATTCTCTTCGACATTCTCAAATAAAGTTTGTGAATATTCATAAAATTGTTCATATCAAAGAAAAATACTAATTTCTTTTTATAAACTAAAAATTATAGTACCGTCCGTCGCATGGGAAATTAAGGGAAATGAGGATAGGAGAAATATGGGAAATGAATGGAAATGGAGGAAATGGGAAGTAGAGCAAGAGGGGCGAAATGAGGGGAGAGGAAATACTGCAAGTGAGGAGAAATGTTGGTAGCGGAAGTAGGGAAGGGGAAGTAGTTGAAATTAGGAAAGGGTAAGTATGGGAAGTTAGGGAAAATAAGGTGTGGGGAAGTAGGGGGAATCAGGGAAGGGGAAGCATGGGAAATGAGGGCAGTGGAACTATGGGAAACGAGGGTAGGGGAAGTATGGAAAAAAGGAAATTGAGGTAGGGGATGTAGGGGAAGGGGAAAGGAAGGGGAAAGGAAGGGGAAAGGGAAGTATGAGAAATGAGGGAAGAAGTAGGGGAAGTATGTAAAGTGAGAACATGTAGGGAAAATGAGGCGAGTTTAAGTAGGGAAAGAGGCGTTGAATTACGGGAGGTGAATTGAAGGAAAATGAGGAAAGAGAAAGTCAAGGGAAGTAAGGAGACGAAAAGTATGGGAAGTGTCGGGAAATGAGCAGAGGGAAAGTAGGGAACATCAGGGGAGAGAAAGGTGGAGGAATTGAGGGAAAATAGGGGTAGGGGAAGTTGAGGAAATGAGGGAATAAGGGAATGGGGAATAGAGCGAGTGGGCAGAAATGAGGGGAGAGAAAATAGTGCAAGTAAGGAGAAATGTTGGTAGGGGAAGTGTGAAAGGGGAAGTAATTAAAGTGAGGGAAGGGTAAGTATGTTAAGTTAGGGAAAATAAGATGTGGGGAAGTAGGGGAAGTGAGAAGAAATGGGAGGAGAGGAAGGATGAAAATTGTGAAAAAGGAAGTAGGGGAAATAAAGGGAGGGGAAGTATGGGAAGTAAGAGGAAATTGAAAATGAGAGCGTGGAAAGTACAACAAGTGAGGAGAAATGAGGTGAGGGGAAGTGTGGGAAACGAGGGTAGGGGAAGTATGAAAAAAAGGAAATTAAGGTAGTAGAAGTATGGCGAAAAAAGGAAATTGAGGTAGTGAAAGTAGGGGATGTTGTAAAATGAGAGTATGGGAAATAGGACAAGTAAGGAGAAATAAGGCGAGAGGAAGTAGGGGAAGTGAGGGGAAATGTTCATAGGGCAACTAGGGGAGGGGAAGTAGTAAAATGAGGAGAGGGTAAGTATTAGAAGTTAGGGGAAATGAGACGTGGGGAAGCGGGACAAGTGAGGGACAATGAAAGGAGGGAAAGTATAGAAAGTGAGGTAAAGGGAAGTAGGGAAAATAAGGAAAGGTAAAATATGTGAAGTGAGAAGAACATGCAGGGAAAAGGAGGCCAGAGGAAGTAGTGAAAGAGATGTTAAATGACGGGAGGTGAATTAGAGAAAAATGATGAAGTGAGAGGAAGTAAGGAGACGAAAAGTATGAGAATTGAGGGGAAATGAGCTGAAGGAAAGTAGGGAACATTAGGGGAGGGAAAAGTAGAGGAATTAAGGGGAAATAAGAGGATGGTAAGAAGAGGAGGTGAAGGCAAATTAGGGTGGGAAAGTAGGGGAAATGATTGAAGGTTAGAAAGAGTAGTAAGGGAAGTGAACTTAGAGCAATTTGGGTAGTGCGGGTGAATAGAGGAGGATAAGTGGAGGTCGGGTATGGGAAGTAGAGGTTGTGGAGTGATAGCTTGGGAAGTGTGGAGGAAGAAGTGTAGAGGAGGAAGAAGTTCAGAAGAGTGGTGAAGCCAAGGGTGAATTGAGGGGAGGGGAAAGTAGGGAGAATAGAGAGAGTAGGGGAGGAAAAGTGGAGGCTGGGGATGGGAAGTAGAGGTTGTTGAGTGTTAGCTCGGAAGTGTGAAGGAAGAAGTCTAGAGGAGAAAGAAGTTTGGAAGAGTGGTGAAGCCAAGGGTGAAGTGAGGGGATGGGAAATGAGGGAGGATAACGAGAGTGGGGGAGGAAGGATAGGGAGAGTAGGGGAGGAAACGTGGAGGCTGGGGATGGGAAGTGGAGGTCGTGGAGTGATAGCTTGGAAAGTGTGGAGGAAGAAGTGTAGAGGAGGAAGAAGTTCGGAAGAGTGGTGAAGCAAAGGGTGAAGTGATGGGAGGGGAAATTATGGAGAATAGAGAGAGTCGGGGAGGGAGGATAGGGAGAGTAGGGGAGGATAAGTGGAGGTTGGGTATGGGAAGTAGAGGTTGTGGAGTGATAGCTTGGGAAGTGTGGAGGAAGAAGTGTAGAGGAGGAAGAAGTTCGGAAGAGTGGTGAAGCCAAGCGTGAAGTGAGGGGAGGGAAATGTAGGGAGAATAGGGAGAGAAGGGGAGGAAACGTGGAGGCTGGGGATGGGAAGTAGAGGTTGTGGAGTGTTAGCTCGGGAAGTGTGAAGGAGGAAGTGTAGAGGAGAAAGAAGTTCGGGAAGATTGGTGAAGCAAAGGGTGAAGTAAGGGGAGGGGAAAGTAGGGAGAGCAGAGAGAGTAGGAGAGGAAAAGTATAGGAGGGGGAGTTTTAAACGACGTAATTAACGTCCTAATAGGCTAAAGTCCAAATATCAAATAAAGAGAGGGGAAAAACTCATTACAACAATTTTTTTTTTATAAAAAAGGGGAAAACAACTGGTTTCCTAGTAAGCTCCTTATGAGAGATTAGTATTTAAAATTGGTCAGTGACCTCTGAAGAAACAGGGTTAATCGCCCCTATTTTACATTGCGAATAGATAGTGGTGAATGAGCGGTGGTTCTGCACCGGAAGTCACGATTCACGACATTTCTAGTCCATTCTACTTTGAGATGTGAGATCTTGGGATTGAGTGACCAGAATAATCCTTTATAGGTCATAGAACTCACGGTTCATTCTTTCTAAGACTAAAAGTGATGAATACCCTATACAAATTGAAGCCCTGAATTAGAGATTTCAATTTCTATTCCCCAAAAGATAAAAGACGAGCACATTGGGATGAGGAACGATAAAAAGTGGTCGTAAGATTAAAAAGCAGAATTTCATTATTCATGGATGAAGTAGTCCTTTACAAAAAGGGGACATACAATTTTTTTTTATCATTTAAAGTTTGCAACATAGATAAGACATAGTTCATAGGAAATCGAAGTGGAAACAAAAAATTTTAATTTTCCACTATTCCCCTTTTCCCCTTTTTTTAAGTAATTCCTTTTTTCCCTTGTTTTTAGGAAACTTCCTCTTTTTCTTGTTTTTTCGCTTAAATGCAAATCTAGTAGGGTAAGAGCACCAATTCTTGACGCCCCCCCCTCCCACCCATCTTTGGCATCTTTCTTTAATTTGTTAGATAATATGACTATTGAGCTTGTTTTTCTTTAAATAATTTAATTCTACCATCATCATGCATGTATTATTTTGAAAGTGCAATAAAATATTTATCCAGAATTAAAATAATTTTACTTCGGTGTTTGGCATGCCAATAACTGGGCTAAGGTGCCAAGAATTGGTACTCTTACCCTATTTGGTACATATTTGGTTTAGGATTTATTAATTTTGGTTCAAAATTTGTTTGCTTTTTTTTTGTTGAAAATTGAATTATTTGATTGAAAGTTGCAATTTTTTATTAAAAAGTAATACTTTTTGGGCAAAAAATTCAACTGTTTTGTGAAATGCTTGAAAAGTGTTTAACAAAGTTGACCTTTTTTTGAAAATTAATTTGTTTGTTTAAAAATTCAACTATTTGATTAAAAATTAAATTTATTTTGTTGAAAATTCGTGTTTTTGGCTTAAAAGTGCAACTATTTTGTTGTAGAGGCAACTGTTTGGTTCAACATTAATTTTGTTGTTGTTGAAAATCCAACTATTTGGTTAAAAGTGTTTTCTAAAAAGTTCGACTTTTTATTTTGAAAACTCAACTTTTTTCTTGAAAATATATCTTTTTTGGTTGAAAATTCGCCTTTAGGGTAGAAAATTCCACTATTTTGCTGTAAATTTCATCTTTTTTAATTGAAAATAAAATTTCTTGGTTAAAAATTACCAATCTGGTTTGTTTGAGGATTCAACTGTTTTGTTGAAAATTCATCTTTTTGATTAAATTCATCTGTTCTTTATTTAAAATGAAAATCTTTGTTGGTTGAAATATCAACTGATTTTATTTAAATTTTAAATCTTTTTTGTTGAAATATCGACTATTACATTATTTGATGAGAATTGATCTTTTTTCACTGAAAATTTTACTTTTCTTTGAAAGTTTAACTACTTTTCTAAAAATCACTTTTCTTGGTTGAAGATTCATCTCTTTTGTGGAAAATTGAATTTTTTTGTTGAAAATTCATGTATTTTGTCAAAAGTTTGTCTTTTGTAGAAAATTTGGTTTTCTTGGTGAAAATTCACCTGTTCAGTACAAATTTAGCTATTTTGTTGAAAATTCGTTTTTTTTTTCTTCAATGAAAATTAATTTTTTTTAGTTGAGAATTCAGCTTTTTGGTTGAAAATTCTTATATTTTGTTCAAATTCGTCTTTTTTGGTATAAAATTAATCTTTTTGGTTGAAAAATCATGTATTTTGTTTAAAATTTAAGAAGTTGGTTGACATAGAAACTACTTTGCTGAAAATTATTATTTTTTTGGTTGATAGAAAAAAATTAAACTGTGTGGTAGAAAATTAATATATTTCGTTTAAAATTCGTCTTTTTTGGTTGAAAATGTAACTATTTGGGTAAAAACTAATGTATTTTGTTAAAATTTCATCTTTTTTTATAGAAAATTAATCTTCTTCTTTGAAAATTCATATTTTTGTTTGAAAATTCAACTATAGAGCCGAATTTGACTATTTAGTTAAAATTTAATCTGTCTTACTAAAAATTTATCTCTTTTGGTAGAAATTTCGTTTTTTTCTGGTTAAAAATGCAACTTTTTAGTTGGAAATTAATAATATATTTTCTCCAAGAAGATGTTTTTTGAAATATTTCGGTTAAAAATTGGTTTGTTTTTTTGGTTGAAAATTAATTTTTGTAACTAAAAATTGAACTATTCCATTTTTGATAGACAATTTATCTTTTTTTATTCGAAAATACAACTATTTGGTTGAAAAGTCAACTCTTTTTTTGAAAATGTATTAGTTTCTTGAAAATATGTGTATTTTGTTAAAAATTAATATTTTTGGTAGAAAATTAATCTTCTTTGTTGGAAATTCATCTTCCTGCTTGAAAATTGAACTTCTTGGTTTAAAAATGAACTCCGTTGTAAAAAATTCTTTTTTTGTTGTTGTTCATGATTTATCATCTTAGTTGAAATTTCATCTCTTTAGTTGAAAATTCGACTTTTTTGTTAAAAATTCCTTTTTGTTAAGTTCATTATTTTAGTGGAAAATAGATCACTGGTTAAAAATTTAACTATTTTCTTAGAAATTCGTTTATTTTTGAATTGAAAATTAATTTTTTTCAATTGAAAATTTAACTATTCTATTTTTGGTTCAAAATTTATCGTTCTTAGTTAAAAATTTAACTTTTTTTTGAAAATTTATGTATTTTGTCGAAAATTTCTCTTTTTTGATAGAAAATTATCTTCATAGTTGTCTTTGTATTTGTATACAAAAACGTGGTTGAAAATTCAACCATTTGGTGAAGAATAAATCTATTTTGTTGAAAGCCTATCTCGTTTCGTAGAAACTTAATCTTTTTTGGTCGAATTTTGGTTGAATTTTCAACCAAAAAAAAATTTAATTTTTTCTGCCAAAAGACATAAATTTTGAAACGAAAAATCTATATTTTGAACCGAGAAAGAAAAAAAAATCTTCACTTAAATTTTCAAACCAAAAAGACGAATTTTCTGAAAACAGTTGCATTTTCAAACCGAAGATATGAATTTTTAACAAAATAGCTAAATTTGTACTGAACAGGTGAATTTTCACCAAGAAGATTAATTTCCGACAAAAAAGACGAACTTTTGACAAAATACATGAATTTTCAAGAAAATAGTTCAATTTTCCGCAAAAGATATGAATCTTCAACCAAGAAAAGTGATTTTTAAAAAAGTAGTTAAACTTTCAAAGAAATAGTCAAATTTTCAGTGAAAAAATATCAATTCATAACAAAAAATGTAATAGTTGATATTTTAACAAAAAATATTTAAAATTTAAATAAAATCAGTTGATATTTCAACGAAAAGAGATTTTAATTTAAAATAAAAAACAGATGGAATTAACCAAAAATACGAATTTTCAACAAAACATTTGAATCCTCAAACAAACCAGATTGGTAATTTTTAACCAAGAAATTGCAGTTTCAACTAAAAACGATGAAATTTACAGCAATATAGTGGAATTTCAACCCTAAATGCGAATTTTTAACAACGAAAAAAAATATATTTTCAAGAAAAGATTTGAGTTTTCAAACTAAAAATTCGAATCTTTCAGAAAACGCTTTCCACTACATAGTTTCATTTTCAAAAAAAAAAAAAAAATTTCAACCAAACAGTTGTATTTACAACAAAAAATTGCACTTTGAAGTCAAAGATACGAATTTTCAACAAAATAAGTTGAATTTTTAATCAAATAGTTGAATTTTCAACCAAAAAGATTAACTTTCAATAAAAACATTAATTTTCAACTGAAACAAAATAGTTACATTTTCCACCGCAGAGATGAATTTTCAACTAAAATGATGAATCTTCAACAACAACAAAAATAATAATTTTCAGCAAAGAAGATTAATTTTCTACCAAAAAAGACGAATTTGAACAAAATGTAAGAAGTTTCAATCATAAAGCTGAATTATCAACTAAAAAATAATTATTTCCATGTTAAAAAAACAAGAATTTTCAACAAAATAGCTAAATTTTTACCAAACAGGTGAATTTTCACTAAGAAGATTAATTTTGGACAAAAAAGAGGAACTTTTGACAAAATACATGAATTTTCAAGAAAATAGTTCAATTTTCCACAAAAGGAATGAATCTTCAACCAAGAAAAGTGATTTTTAAAAAAGTGGTTAATTTTTCAAAGAAGTAGTAAAATTTTCAGTGAAAAAATATCAATTCTCAAAAAAAAATATAATAGTTGATATTTTAACAAAAAATATTTAAAATTTAAATAAAATCAGTTGATATTTCAACGAAAAGAGATTTTAGTTTAAAATAAAAAATAGATGGAATTAACCAAAAAGACGAATTTTCAACAAAACAGTTGAATCCTCAAACAAACCAGATTGGTAATTTTTAACCAAGAAATTGCAGTTTCAACTAAAAACGATGAAATTTACA
>JAABKJ010012976.1:0-10405 GCA_011634705.1 Andricus grossulariae
TTTGTGAAATAATATAAGTCTTTGTGAAATCTTTCAAATCTATTTTAAATCTTTGCGAAATATTTGAAATCTTCGTGAAATCTTGAAGAAATCTTTGGGAAATCATTGAAATCTTTGTTAATTTTCTAAAAATCTTTGTGAGATCTTTCAAATCTATTTTAAATCTTTGCGAAAAATTTGAAATCTTCGTGAAATCTTGATGAAATCTTTGGAAAATCATTGAAATCCTTGTGAGATCTTTGTGAATTCTCTAAAAATCTTTGCGAAATATTTGAAATCTTTGTGAAATCATTAGGAATTCTTTGTTCAATCTTTGAAATATATCTGAAATATTTCTGAAATAAGAGAAGACCTTGTGAGATCTTTTAAATATATCCGAAATCTTTGGGAAATATTTGAAATTTTTGTGAAATCTTTAATAAATGTTTGGAAATTAATTGAAATCTTTGGGAATTCTTTGTGAAATCTCTGGAATACTTTGCGAAATATTGGAGGTCTTTGTTGAAATCTTTGAAATCTTTCGAAACTCATTGAAATCTTCGTGAAATACTAGAAGTCTTTGTGAAATACTAGAAGTCTTTGGGAAATATTTAAAATCTATCTGAAATTTTTGCGTAATATTTGAAATCTATGTTCAATTTTTGAAATCTATCTGAAATCTCTTATAAAATAATAGGAGTCCTTGTGAGATCTTTTAAATATATCCGAAATCTTTGCGAAATCTTTGAAATTTTTGTCAAATCTTTATTAAATGTTTGAGAAATCATTGGAATCTTTATGAAATCTTTGTGAATTCTCTAAAATACTTTGCGAAATCTTTGAAATTTTTGTCAAATCTTTATTAAATGTTTGGGAAATCATTGAAATCTTTGTGAAATCTTTATGAATTCTCTAAAAATTTTCGCGAAATATTTCAAATCTTTGTGAAATCATTAGGAATTCTTTGTTCAATCTTTGAAATATATCTGAAATCTTTGTGAAATAATAGAAGTCCTTGTGAGATCTTTCAAATACATCTGAAATCTTTGCGAAATATTAGAAATTTTTGTGAAATCTTTAATAAATGTTTGGGAAATCATTGAAATCTTTGTGAAATCTTTGTGAATTCTCCAAAGTACTTTGCGAAATATTTGAAATCTTTCGTAACTCATTGAAATCTTTGTTAAATACTAGAAGTCTTTGTGAAATCTTTAAAATCTATCTAAAATCTTGGTGAAATCATTGTGAATTCTTTGTTCAATCTCTGAAATCTATCTCGAATCTTTGTGAAATAATATAAGTCTTTGTGAAATCTTTCAAATCTATTTTAAATCTTTGCGAAATATTTGAAATCTTCGTGGAAACTTTATGAAATCTGTGGGAAATCATTGGAATCATTGTGAGATCATTTAAATATATCCAAAATCTTTGCGAAATATTTGAAATTTTTGTGAAACCTTTATTTAATTTTTTTTTGAAATCATTGAAATGTTCATGAAATCTTTGTGAATTCTCTAAAATACTTTGCGAAATATTTGAAATCTTTGTGGAATCTTTGAAATATTTCGAAGCCCATTGAAATCTTTGTGAAATACTAGAAGTCTTTGGGAAATCTTCAAAATCTATCTGAAATCTTTGCGAAATATTTGAAATTGTTCTGATATCTTTATTAAATGTTTGAGAAATCATTGAAATCTTTGTGAATTCTCTAAAAATCTCTGTGAAATATTTGAAATCTTTGTGAAATCATTGTGCATTCTTTGTTCAATCTTTAAAATCCACCTCAAACCTTTGTGAAATAATAGAAATCTTTGTGAAATTTTCAAAATCTATTTTAAATCTTCGCGAAATATTTGAAATCTGCGTGAAATCTTGATGAAATCTTTGGGAAATCATTGAAATCCTTGTGAGATCTTTTGAATATATCCAAAATCTTTGCAAAATATTTGAAATCTTTGTGAATTTATTAGGAATTCTTTGTTCAATCTTTGAAATCTATCTCAAATCTTTGTAAAATAATAGATGTCTTTGTGTAATCTTTAAAATCTTTGTGAAATATTCGAAATCTTCGTGAAATCTTTATGAGATCTTTGGGAAATCTTTGTGAATTCTCTAACAATCTTTGTGACATGTTTTAAATCTACCTTAAATCTGTGCGAAATATTTGAAATCTTTGTGAAATCATTAGGAATTCTTTGTTCAATCTTTGAATCTATCTCAAATTTTTTGTGAAATAGTAGAAGTCTTTGGGAAATCTTGAAAATCTATTTTAAATCTTTGCGAAATATTTGAAATCTTCGTGAAATCTTTATAAAATCTTTGGAAAATCATTGAAATCTCTATGAACTCTCTAAAAATCTTTGTGAAATCTTTCGAATGTACCTTAAATCTTTGCGAAATATTTGAAATCTTCGTGAAATCTTAATGAAATCTTTGGGAAATCATTGAAATCTTTATGAATTCTCTAAAAATCTTTGTGAAATCTTTTAAATCTACCTTAAATCTTCGCGAAATATTTGAAATCTTTGTGAAATTACTGTGAATTCTTTGTTCAAACTCTGAAATCTATCTCAAATCTTTGTGAGATAATAGAAGTCTTTGTGAAATCTTCAAAATCTATTTTAAATCTTTGCGAAATATTTGAAATCTTCGTGAAATCTTTATGAAATCTTTAGGAAATCATTGAAATCTTTGTGAATTCTCTAAAATTCTCTGTGAAATCTTTCAAATCTACCTCGAATCTTTGCGAAATATTTGAAATCTTTGTTCAATTTGTGAAATCTTTGTGAAATCTTTGGCAATATAAATTTTATACCTGTATTTATGATTTATTGTTTATTTATTATTTATTATTCACGTTCAATTTTCACATAATACAATATTATTATACAATGTCCAAATTGTACCATTCAACATTATAAATCTAAGCCCCTGCCCCCCTCTAGAAAAACAGGCTCCACCGCTTCTGATTTCAGCTGACTGATATCAACAAAGCTTCCTAGAAAATTGAATACACCAGGATAAAAGTAAAACTAGTCATGAGGAAATAATTCTTGTCAGTTTAAAATTCCCAAGAAAATCACCAGATCTGTATCTGTATTAGATAAGGTAGGATTTTTCCGTCTACCTACACACTCCTGAATCCTGTCCATGTGGTATCGATCATCTTGCCAGCCGAGCTGGCATTGGATGAGAGTCCGGTAAAAGCGAAGATAAGCAATGCTTTGGCTGAAACTCATTTCAGTTGTGTAGTTGCTCCCTCACTGTACACTTGGTAAGTACTGCACCTCTTCAACAATCGCTTTCATTTTTAAACATTCGTCAAAAATTCATTTCTTCATTAGTAGCAACTACAGTCATTTTTCATCAATTAGTTCCTATTTTTGTATCCGATCGTTCGATTTGTGTGTTTTTAAAAACAAATTTCTCCCCCCAACCAATGGGAATCTATATTATTTATAAAATAATATTGTTAATCATTATTTCTCAATCAGAATTCATTTTAAGTGATTTCCTTTTCCTTAATTTGGTGATTCGTATTCGAGAACCGGTCTGAACTACTTGGCATTTTCAACAAATGAAACAAATATTGCAGAGAAGAATTTTTCTATAAATAATCCTTGTTTGTTTAAAAATCCATTTTGCACTTTGTTTTTTATTTTTTATTTTGTAGAATCGACACCATTAGAACGCAAACGTAAACAGTTCTTTGTTACCGGTGCATTGAATATCATTACCTCCAAGTCTAGAATCATGAAAAATTCAATCTGGTTTGATTGCAATAAATGTTGTTAAATTCTGAGACTAGAATAGAAGAAAATTCTTGTAAAATTTAAAATTGGAGAAAGCCATGACCTCAGCAATAATATATTTGGATGAGGTATCTAATCAATATTTTCGCTTCGTGAAAGCTAAACATTGAGATCCTGCGCGTGAACGAAAAGTGTACACTTTCGCTTTTTTAATAATTATTCAAAGTAAATTTTAAAATGGCAAATTACATTTATAGTTTATGATACGTTATTTTCTTGTGAAATCGTTTTCCTTCAAAGTTATATAAAAGTATTAGTTTTTGTTTGCATTTTGTTTCCATGGTTAACGATTTCACTATTTTATTTTTTGTTGAAACTTTATCGTTTTCAGCTAAAAATTAAATTTATTATTGAAAATTTAACTGCATTGTAGGAAATTTGCCTTTTAATTCACCTGCTGTTCGAAATTTCTATTATGTCGGTAGAAAAGTCAAATATTGTTTTGATTTTTTTTCTCTTTTGATTGAAGATTCTTTCTTTGCTAAAAATTCATCTTTTTTGGTTGAAATCTATTGTTTTTGATTTTAAATTTATATAATTTTTTGATGAAAAGATAGATTTTTGGGTTGAAGATTTAAATGATTTTGTTCAAAACTAACTTTATTGTTATCAATTCATATTTTGGGTTAATAATTGAACTATTTTGTAGAGGATCTTTCTTTTTGGCCTGAAAATGTAACTTTTTTTGTAGAAAATTCTCATTTTAGCTTCAAAATTCAACAACTTGATTGCATTTTTTTTCTTTTTTGACTGAAGAATCTTTCTTGTTGGAAAATTCGCACTTTTTGGTTGAGTTCCACTGTTTTTGATTTACAACTTAAACCTGTTTTTTGTTGAAGTATCACCTATTATATATTTTGTTAATCATTTTCAAAAATTTTGGCTTTAAAAACAAATTTTTCTTATGTTTTACAAATAAAAAAAATTGTATTGCTAAAATTTACATTAATATATTTTATCTATATTATTATAAATAATTTTTTCATTGAAAATTCAATAATTTGGTTGAAAATTGAACTCTTGTTAAAAATTCATGATTTCAGTTGAAAATTAGTCCCTTTCATGGAAAATTTAACTATTTTGTTGGAAATTCGTCTTTCTTTAAAATTAATTTTTTGAACTGCAAATTTAAGAATTTCATTTTTTTGTTCAAAATTAGTCGTTTTTGGTTGAAAACTCAATTATTTGGTTGAAACTGTATTTTTTTGTTGTTGAAAATCCAAATTTTCGGATTGAAAATTAAACTCTTATTTTAAAAAAATTTCTTTTTGAGATGAAAAATTTAACTATTTTGTTCAAAATTCGTCTTTTTTTGTTGTTTGAAAATTAATTTTTTTGATTGAAAATGCGAACACTTGGTTGACAAATCATCTTAGTTAAAAATTGAAGTTTTTGTTGAAAAGTAAGTTTTTTGTTGGGAATTAAACTTTTTGTTGAAAATTCATCTTTTCGGGTTTAAAATTCAAATAAATAAACTTGTAAGCTAAAGAGATAAATTTTTAACAAAATAGTTCAATTTTTCTTTCCAAATGACGATTTTTTTCAGAATAAAGTGGAATTTTCAACAACAAAAAATGTTCATTTTAAACCTAGGAAAATAAAGTTTCAAGTCAAAAAGACAAATCTTGCAGAACACAGTTGAATTTTCGAAAAAAAATTCATTTCTAATCAAAAAAGATGTTTTTCCTGCTAAAATAGATAAATTTTCTATCCAAAAGGATGAATTTTCTATCCGGAAAGACGAATTTTCAACAAAACAGTTGAATTTTCAATCAAAAAAGAAATTTTTTAACAAAATAGTGGATTTTTAAATAAACAGTTTGAATTTCCAACTTAAAGAGCTTAATTTTTCACCAAATGGTCGAATTTTCAAACTAAAAATATTAAGTTTTAACAACAAACCAAATAGTTGAATTTTCAATTCAAGAAGACGCATTTGTTTGAAGAAAGTTGAATTTTCAATTTGAAAAGATAAATTTTCTATGAAAAATAGTTAATTTTTCTACAAAGTAATTACATTTTCAAACTATACAGAATTTTTAATAAAAAATGAAATAGTTAAGTTTTTAGTTTAGAAAATTAACTTTAAAAAACTAAATTTAGCAAAATAGTTAAAGCTTCTACCCAAAAAGATGAATTATCAATTAAAAATATTAACAATTGTATTTTCAATTAAAAACGATGAATTTTTGACCAAAAAATATGAATTCTCAACTAAAAATTTGATATTTCGATAAAAAATATGTCGGTTTTAAATAAAAAACAGTCGAATTCGACAAAAAGGAACAGCGATTCCAAAAAATAAGCATATTTTCAAACAAAGAGATGAATGTTCAGCGAAACCAAAACATATATTTTCAATCCAAAAGGATGAATTTTCTATCTGAAAAGACGAATGTTCAACAAAACAGTTGAATTTTCGACCAAAAAATATTTTTTTTTTTAAATAGGGGAATTTTTAACCAATTAGTCGACCCTTATTTTTCTCTCTTGTACCTTATTAAACTAATACATTGATTTGACAATCATTATTTAAATTTGAAGTAAATTTTAAAATATTAGAAATTACATTTATATTTTATGAACCGTTATTTTTCTTTCCAATGGTATTCATTTAATGTTATATAAAAGTAAAAGTTTTTGTTTACATTTTGTTACCATGGTTGACCACTTGTTCACGCTTATTTTCCTGTGTTGTACCTTATTAAACTAATACGATTTGACAATCATTTAAAGTAAATCAAAAATTAACAAATTACATACATTTTTAAATAAAAGTTGTGTTTTTTTAAGATCGTTTTCATTAAAATTTATACAAAAGTATACATTTTTGTTTGCATTTTGTTTCCATGGTAGACAACAACTTATCGACGCTTATTTTTTTCTTTTATACCTTACTAAACTAATACGATTGGACAATCATTTAAAGTAAATTAAAAATTGACAAATTACATTTATTGTTTAAGAAAAGTTGTTTTGTTTAAAAATCGTATTCGTTCAAAGTTATATAAAAGCATAAGTTTTTCTTTTCATGGTTGACGATACCTCGATGCTTATTTTCGTCTCTTATACCTTATTAAAATAATACGATTTGACAATAATAATTTAGAGTAAATTTAAAATTGACAAGTTACGTTTATTGTTTAAGAAACGTTATTTATTTTTAAAATCGTATTCACTCAAAGTTATGTAAAAGTACAAGTTTTTGTTTGCATTTTGTTTCAATTGTTGACAACTTGTCGATGCTTCTTATTTTCCTCTATTGTACCATATTAAACTTATATAATTTGATAATCATTATTTAAAGTAAATTAAAGGTAGACAAATTAAATTTATTTAAGAAACCTTATTTTCTTGTAAAATCGTATTCATTCAAAATTATATAAAACTATAAGTTATTGTTTGCATTTTGTTTCCATGGTTGTCAACAACTTGATGCCTATTCCTCTCTTATACTTTACTAAACTAATGTGATTTGATAACAATTATTTAAAGTAAATTAAAAAGTAACAAATACCATGCATTCTTTAAGAAACGTTATGTGAAAGTACAAGTTTTTGTTTGCATTTTGTTTAAATTGTTGCCAACTTGTTTATGCTTCTTATTTTCCTCTATTATACCTTATCAAGCTAATATGATTTGATAATCATCATTTAAAGTAAATTAAAGATAGACAAATTACATTTATTTAAGAAAAGTTATATTCTTTTAAAATCGTATTCATTCAAACTTATATAAAAGTATAAGTTTTTGTTTGCATTTTCTTTCAATTGTTGACAACTTGTCGATGCTTCTTATTTTCCTCTATTATACCTTATTAAACTAATATGATTTAAAAATCATTATTCAAAGTGAAATTCAAAATATGACAATTTACATTTATTCTTGAATGAACGTTATTTTCTTTCAATATTGTATTCATTTAAAGTTATACATAAGAATATGTTTTTGTTTCCACTGATGATAACTTTAGTCAATACTAATGATTTGTCTACAAAATATCAATTGCTCTATAAAATCTTTCCGTCTAGACTGTGACGATTCTAATGATTGATGATAATTTAGTATGATAATGAAAGTAGTTAATTACGCTTTTAGCAATTGGTCTCAAAGTCTATGAACATCGACCTTTCATAGAACAACCGTTTTACTTTGAGGAACTTCTTCTCATCAGAAGCTAACTCTAATAAACAGTTACCTGTCAAATTAAATTTATTTATAAACAATAAGAAAATTACTTCTTTCACTTTCATTATGTTCGCTTTCCATCAGTCAAAAAGAAACTATAACCCACTTTACTAAACGATCATTTATTCAAATTTGTGTTTAGTGAAACAGAAATTTACACATTTGACCCCTAATATCGCGTGCCTCACGTGTAGCCCAGACATGATGAGAATCGCTGTCCTCGAAATCGTTTATAATTTCTCGTTTGAAGAAAAAAAAAAGTAATTATCAATAAGAAAAGTGAGAGGCGAATTACACAAAGGAAGTCGTAGCATTGGACTTTGCACTGCAGCGCACGACCATACATTACGGTACTTTACTTTTGGAACCAGATGTTATATTGCTCTGAGCTTTGGACCCAAACAGAATTTCCGCTGCCTCAACAAAACCTGGTTTATTATGATACTTTGTACTGAATGATAGATACAATTTTTTCGCAATTGATTTCATGATTGTGGAAACCTTTCTACAGTGGATGATGCAGCCTACAGTGAATAATCATTAATTAAAACTACTAATATGTGTTAAATAATTAATTTAATTAATAGTTGAGACACTATAGGTGTTCGTAAATTAAAATTTAATTGTTTTCTTTTTATTTGTGCTTTTAAATCATGATTATCGACTGTAGGGGGTCAATTCTGTTTAATTTTAATTTGTATTCTTACTATGGTATAAATGTTTTCATTAAATGTTTTTCGCTAAAAAAATTATTTATATAATATTTGAATCATTATTATTTAATAATGTGTTTGATGATTGTTTTTTACTTTCACAGAAATAATGTCTAATGACAGAGAATTCATTACATATTTTAATAAGCTGTTTGAATAAAATGTATCAATTTTCTAAAGCATAAAGAATTATTTAACTACAATGTTTTTGATAAGTACGTTTCAGTACATTTTAATTTAAAAATTAAAAATCGGAAAATTTTGAAAAGCAATTTTATAAAATGAAATTTGTATATAAGGAATTAAAGAACCAGTTTTTTTTATCAAACTTACCTCGTTATGAGGAAATTTTGAAAGAAAAATTTGTTTAAGTGTAATATATTTTTGACAATTTGTATTACTACAGAGTGAATGTTTTTAGCAAATTTTCGTCGATAAACAAATTTGTTCAATAGAATATTTAAATAATTATTTAACTACAATGTTTTTTATAATTTCGTTTTTTACTACAGTGTCATTTTGAGTAAAAGACATTTTACTTTCACATATGTAATACCTATTGATAACAGGAAATTCATTAAATTTCAACTTTGATTTTCAAAAATAAAAAAATTAAATAAAAATTGTTTCAAGGGTATTTTTTCACACAAAAAGATTGTTTAAACAAATTTTTCTATGAAGTCTATGTCGCTACAAAATATTTTTTCAATAATTCTTTGACTGCAACGTTTATTGTCAATTAAATTTTTTTTATTACAGTGTAATTTTTTTTATCTAATGTAATTCACTTAAAAAAAATTAAAGAATATTCGAAATTTTATGAATAATTATTACCACAATAATATAAGTGAAACAAAATTTCAATTTTAATTTGAAATAAAGAATTTTTTATAATTTAATTTAATCTCTTGGTATAAATTTCATCTTTGATAATTACAAATGCAACTGTTTGGTTGATAATTAATATGTTAAAAGTTGAATTACTTTAATTTGAAAAAATTATTGTTTTTTATTAAAGATTTGCTGTTTTAGTTAAGATTTTTACTTTTCAGTTGAAAATTCACTTATTTTGTTAAAAATTCTATTTGTTTTTGTTAAATTCGACTGCTTTTTATTTCCAACTAAAAATTTTTTGGTTAAAAATGTTATTATTTATTGGTCAAAGATTGAACTATTTTGTTATAAAATTCGTTTTTTCTTTGTTCAAAAATAATTATTTACATGAAAATGTAACTATTCTACTTTTTATTGGAAATTGATATTTTTTAGTTGAAAATTCATGAATTCTGTTGAAAATTCGTATTTTTGTTAAACAATTAATCTTCTCGATTTTTTTTACAAATACAACTATTCTACTTGTTTAATAAAAAATTGATCGTTTTTAGTTGAAAATTCTATTTAGCTCAAAAATCATGTATTTTGTTGAAAGTTCGTATTTTTGGTAAACAATTAATTTTCTGAATTGAAAATGTAACTATGTAATTAAAATTTTATTCTATAGTTGAAGATTCATTTCTTTGGTTGAAAATGGTTTTTTTTTGTTGATAATCAGTTTTTTTAACTAGAAATTTAACTATTTTATTGAAAATTCAACTATTTAGTTAAAAATTCAACCTTTTTTTTAAATTCTTTATTTCTTGGCTAAAAATAATTTGTTTTACATGAAAATTCAACTCTTTTATTTGTTTAATAAAAAATTGATCGATTTTATTC
>JAABKJ010012977.1:0-10405 GCA_011634705.1 Andricus grossulariae
CAGAGTTAGGCCATTAATCAATTTTTTTTTTGAATTTTCAATATTTTAAGGGTAGCAAACGGAGTTATTCCATAAAAGTTGGGAGAATAAAGCTTGTTTGGGTATCTTTGGACATTAAGTGGAACCATTTAAAGACATAAAATTTTAGGTCTCAAAATTAGGCCCTTTTTAAATTTTGTGTCTTGACTTTTTAATATCTCAAGGGTAGAAAACGGGGTATTCCAGAAGAGCTAGGTGAATGAATTTTTGTTGGGTATTTTTAAACATCAAGTAGAACTATTCTAGGCTATACAATTATAGGTTTCGAAGTTAGGCCATTATTCAATTATTTTTTTGATTTTTCAATATTTTAAGGGTCTCAAACCGAGTTCATCCATAGAAGTTGAGAGAATAAAACTTTTTTGGATATCTTTGGATACTAAGTGAAACCATTTGAAGTCACAAAATTTTAGATCTAGCAGTTAGGCCGTTTTTAAAATTTTTGTCTTGACTTTTTAATATCTCAAGGGTAGAAAACGGGGGTATTCCAAAGAGCTAGGTGGATCATTTTTTTAATCTTTGGACATCAATTTGAATCATTCTAAGCCATACATTTTTAGGTATCGTAGTTAGGACGGGATTATTCCATAAAATTTAGGAGATAAAACTGTTTTGGGTATGTTGAGACATTAAGTGGAATCAATTTAAGACGAACAATTTTAGGTCTTGAAGTTAGGTCCTCGCTAGATTTTTTAATATCTCAAGTGTAGAAAACGCGGGTATTCCAGAAGAGATAGGTGGATGAAATATTTTTGGATATCTTTGGACATCAAATAGAACCATTGTAAACCATATAATTTCAGGTTTCGGAGTGAGGCCATTTCTTCAATTATTTTGTTGATTTTTAAATATTTTTAAGGGTAGTAAACAGGGTTGTTCTACAAGAGTTAGGAAAATAAAACTTTTTTGGGTGTCTTTGGACATTAAGTAGAACCATTTTAAGGCAACAAATTTTAGGTCTCGAAGTTAGGACCTTGTTAGATTTATTTTCTCGGTTTTTAATATCTCAAGGGTAGAAAACGGGCGTATTCCAGAAGAGCTAGGTGGATGAATTTCTATTGGGTATTTTTAGGCATCAAGTAGAAACATTCTAAGCCATAAAATTTTAGGTTTCGGAGTTAGGCCATTTCTTCATTTTTTTTTATTTTTCAATATTTTAAGGGTAGTAAACAGGGGTTTTCCACAAGAGTTAAGAGAAAAAAACTTTTTTGGATATCTTTGAATATTGAGTGGAACCATTTTAAGGCAAACAATTTTAGGTCTCGAAGTTAGGACCTTGTTAGATATATTTTCTCGATTTTTTAATATATCAAGGGTAGAAAACGGGGGTGTTCCAGAAGAGTCAGGTGGATAGAACTTTTTTTTTTCTTTTAAACATCAAGTAAACCCATTCTAAGCCATTTTTTCGATTATTTTTCCATTTTTTATTGTCTTAGGGGTAGAAACAAGGGTGTTTCAGAAGAGTTTGGAAATGTAAACTTTTTTGGGTACCTTTGGACATAAAGTGGAATCATTTAGTCATAAAATTTGAGGTCTCGAAATTATGACATTCAAAAAGATTCCAGATTTTTGAAAAACATGGTAGAACATTCTAGAAAAGCAAAAAGAAATAAGTTAAAAATTCAACTATTTGGTAGAAAATCCATGTATTTTTTTGAAAATTCGACTATTTGGGTAGAAAATTAATTAATTAAAATTAATTCAACTATTAGGTAGAATTTTTAGCTTTTCTCTTGGAAATTCTTTCTTTTGGTTGAAGATTCATTATTTTAGATGAAAATTGGAATATTTGGCTCAAAATTGTTTTTTTTTTGTTTGCTTGTTTATTTAAGTATGCATTTATTGAAATGTTACCGAAAATTCATCTATTTCTTTGAGGATTTAACTATTTTATTAAAAATTCGTATTTTTTTCATTAAATTCAACTGGTTTGATAATGTGTTTTTTGTTGTTGAAAAGTAATCTTTTTAACTGCAAATTTAACTATTACATTTTTGGTTTAAAACTGATCTTTTTTAGTTGAAAATTCAACTATTTGGTTGAAAATTTAACTAATTGGTTAAAAATTCGTCTTTTTGTAGGAAATTCAATTAATTTTTAAAAAGTTCACCTATTTTTTTGAAGGTTTAATTATATATTCGAAAATTCAACTGTTTTGTTGAAAATTCGTCCTTTTAGATTCAAAATTTAACTTTCATGACTCAAAATTAACTTTATTCTCGAAAATTTAACTATCTTTTAAAAATTCGTCTTTTTTAGTTGAAAAATCAACTATTTGGTTTAAAAGGTTAATTTTCCCGGCCATTAGTGGCGTTTTTTGTTTTTTTTTCTTTAAAATAGTGGCATCGCTCAAAAAGTGTAAAATGACAATAGTATGACGTGAGTCCCAGTATTTTAAAAAGTTCACTTGAGTTTTAAGTCGTCATCGTTTTTATGTTTCTTTAAAGATACAAACTCAAAAAAACTTATGCAACCTTGAGCCAGAAACACAAAGAGAAACCAATGCTCGCCTTTCTCTCCGAAGATAGAGCCTTTAGTTCTTTTACGTTTTTAAAATTCGCCATCAAAATAATTCAATCTCGCGAAAAATTATTTGCAAATAGAACCTGTCACATGGCAAGAAATTACTTCTCTCCGGAAACACTCTCATTTTATGCCCAATCATATTAAAAAACTTTTGTTAGTAATTTGAAATTTAAAATCCAAAGAAAAACTTTTACATCTTGACTCTAATATATTTTTGGTAATAAGATTTTTTTTTGATGGGAAAAACAAATGCAGACTTGACAGTCAAAAATGCTCTCAAAACAGGGGAAATAGGGTGGTTTTTCACGAAAATATGAGAATACATTTTTTGAATAAAATTAATGTATAGGTAAAATATTGAATTGAATATAGAACACTTTAATTTCCTACGATTTTAAGTTGAAATATATTGCATTTTCAATGAAAAAATTGTATTTTTAACCAAATAGTTCAATTTTTAACCTACAAAGGTGAATTTTTAAGCGAAAGAGACGAATTTTTAATGAAAAAGTTACTTTTCAACATAATAGTTTAAATTTCGATAAAATTTTGGAATTTTCAAGCCAGAAATACAATATAAAATATTATAAATTATAATTATAAATAACACTTTTATATAAACAAGTTGCATTTTTAAACCGCAAATAGGAATTTTTAACTAGAAAGTAAACTTTCAAACAGCAGTTGAATTTTCAATAAAAAACCAAGATTAGTTTTCAACCGAATAGTGGAATTTTATACCAAAAAAGATTAATTTAAAAAAATACATAAATTTTCAACTAAATAGATTAATTTCCCACCAAAATAGTTGAATTTTCAACCGAAAAGAAAAATTTATTGAAAAAATAAATACATTTCTAACCAAATAGTTTAATTTTCTATCAAAAAATTCGAATTTAGACCAAAAAAAATTCAAACAAATAGTTTAATTTTCTACCAAACTGTTGATTTTCCAAGCTAAAAAGACTACTTTACTATAAAACAGTTGAATTTTCAACCTAAAATATAAATTTTCAAGAATAAAGTTAGTTTTCAACCAAATAGTTGCATTTCCTACCAAAATAGTTGAATTTTAAACCAAAAACATGAATTTTCAACCAAAAAAAATGAGTTTTCAACCAAAAAAGATTAATTTTCAACCAAAAAAGATGAACTTTCAACCAAAAAAGATTTATTTTCTACCAAAAAAGACATAATTTTTCAACCAAATAGTTTATTTTTCTACAGAAAAGACATAATTTTTAAACCAAATAGTTTAAGTTTCAACCAAATTGTTGAATTTTTAAGCCAAAAAGATGAATTTACTACAAAACAGTGGATTTTCAACCTTCAAATATATATTTTTAACAAAAAGAATAGTTTTCAACCAAATATTTAAATTTTCTACCAATATAGTTAAATTTTCAACCAAAAAAGATAAATTTTCAACCAAAAAAGATTAATTTGCAACCAAAAAAGATGAACTTTCAACCAAAAAAGATTAATTTTCTACGACATAATTTTTCAACCAAATCGTTTATTTTTCTACAGAAAAGTCATAATTTTTAAACCAAATAGTTCAAGTTTCAACCAAATTGTTGAATTTTTAAGCCAAAAATATGAATTTACTACGAAACAGTGGATTTTCAACCTTCAAATATATATTTTTAACAACAAAAAAATAGTTTTCAACCAAATATTTAAATTTTCTACCAAAAAAAAATTTATAAAAAATAAATAAATTTTCAACCAAATAGTTGCATTTCCTACCGAAATAGTTGAATTTCCAACCAAAAAGATGAATTTTTAATCAAAAAGATACATTTTCAACCAAAAAAGATTAATTCTCTACCAAAAAGACATAATTTTTCAATCAAAATTTCTACAAAAGACATAATTTTTCAACCAAATAGTTTAATTTGCTACATAAAAGACATAATTTTTAAACCAAATAGTTTAAGTTTTAACCAAATTGTTGAATTTGTAAGCCAAAAAGATGAATTTACTACAAAACAGTGGATTTTAAAACTTCAAATATATATTTTTAACAACAACAAAAAATATTTTTCAACCAAATATTTAAATTTTCTACCAAACAAAATTTATAAAAAATAAATAAATTTTCAACCAAATAGTTGCATTTCCTACCAAAATAGTTGAATTTCCAACCAAATAGATGAATTTTTAATCAAAAAGATAAATTTTCAACCAACAAATAAGAATTTTCCAAAAAAGACAGAATTTTCCAACTAAATAGTTTAATTTTCTACCATATTGTTGAATGTTCAAGTCAAAAAGATCAATTTTCTACAGAACAATTGAATTGCATTATTAGTTTTTAGCTAGAAAGATTATTTTTCTATCAAAAAAGGCGAATTTTCCAAAAAACAAAAAAAAAACTTCAATGAAATAGTTAAATCTTCACTTAAAAGAATTAATTTGCGAGAAAACAGTTGAATTTTATAAAAAAAAAAATTAATTTTGAGAATAAAAAAAAGATTTTTCTTCACAAAGTCGTTCAAATTTCAACCTAGTACTTGAATTTTCAAGAAAATAATTTAATTTTTAATCCAAAAATATAATAGTAGACTTTTTCATTAAAAATAATTAGCTTTCAAACAAAAAAGATGACTTTTTGATAAAACAGTTGAATTTTCAACTCGAAAATATGAATTTTCAATAAACAAAGGTTCCAAAAAGGACGAATTTTTAACAAAATATATGAATTTTTAAACAAACCATTGAATTTTCAACTCAGAAAGATAAATTTTCAACCAAAAATTGAAAAGTTAAATTTTCAGTAAGAAAATTTATTAAAAAAAAAAACGAATTTTCAACAAAATAGCTAAATTTTTAATCAAAGTGTTGATTTTGTAACAAAATAAATAAATTTTTAACAAAAAAGTGGGATTTTTGATCAAATAGTTGGATTTTCGACCAACAAAGATGAATTCTCAACCAAAAAGACGAATTTTCATTCAAGAATCTTACTTTTTGCATTTTTTTTACCAAAAAATACGAATTTTCAACAAAATATATGAATTTTCAACAAAATATATGAATTTTCAACAAAATAAATAAATTTTTAACAAAACAGTGGAATTTTTAATCAACTCGTTGAATTTTCAACCTACCAAGACGAATTCTCAAACAGAAAGACAAATTTTCAATGAAGAATATTAACTTTATTCCAAAAGAGACGAATTTTCAACAAAGTATATGAATGTTCAACTAAACAGTTGAATTTTCAGGAAAAAGATTTATTTTCAACAAAAAAAAAAAAACGATTTTTCAACAAAATAGTTAAATTTTCAATCAAACAGTTAAATTTGGTCAAATAAATTAAATTTGCAATAAAACAGTCAAATTTGTATTCAAATAATCGAATTTTCAACCTGCGAAGATAAATTCTCAAACAAAGAGACGAATTGAATTTTTAAGATAGTTAAATTATCTACCAAAAGAGATCAATTCTCAACAAAAATTATTTTTACAAAGTACTTTAACTTTCAACCAAAAAAGATGACTTTATAACAAAATATTCTACAAAATAATTAAATTTTCAACTGAAAGAGATAAATCCTGAACAAAAAATATCACAGTAGAAAAAATAATAATTTATTTCCTAATACAGTAAAGAAACAATAATTTTATAAGAAATATTATATTTGTAAATACTCTTAAACAAACTGTTTTTATAATATTTTGAAAATCCTTCTCATAATCGAGAATTTTTTCTCCTTAGTAGTATAGCGATACGGCTACGACGCCACTTACCGACCGAGCCAGGTTCTGTTCTGTGCTAAGTTACCGACATCAGGTAATTATCATCGGTTGGCAAGGCAGATTTACCATCGGTCGGTATGTGGCGTCGTCAGCCGTATTTTTTATTTATTTATTTTAAAATAATTTATTCAAGTGCTTCAGTATTGTAGAAATGGACTTTATTATAGCTATATCATAGATGCAGCAAAAAATTGAATTTTTAGTTATATTAATTATAATAAATTATTATAGAAGTTGAAAAAATTAAGCTTTCACTACAAGTGGTAGAATATTACAGTTTTGTATATTTAAAGAGAAAAGGGGGAAGTTTTTCAAAAATAGGGGAAACGCAGGGAAATAGGGGAAAGCCTGTGATCCCTGGAAATGCGCACTTTTTATGGTTTCTCTTTTTCGTGATAGATTTTCAATTTAATTTCAAGCTCGTAAAGATTCGACAAAACGGCGTTACATAAATTGAATTCTCGCCTTTAGCCTCTGTTACAGTCTTTGCGACAGCGCATCAATTGAACACAATTAAAACATACGTCTATTATGATTATTTTTCTGTTTAACGATCGTGAGTTAAATATTTTCCATGTCAACAATTAAACCCGAAGCCGCCATTTCGGGATAAAAAACTTCAAAATAAATTTAAAAACAAAATTATCATATGGTACAAGCAGTTAAGAATATCAAATCAAATTTAAATTCTAATAAAATTTCACATAAAGATATTTTAAGAAAAAAGTTTTTAAAAAAGCTAGTAAAATTTATGGCATTCAGACACATTCAGGCATCTGGCAATAAAAAATTATTTATGGCAAAAGTGTTTGGATAACAAAATTACTGGATATTGAAAAATAGATTAGAAAAGTGATATTAATAAAGTACGGGCCTCCGACTCATTTTAATAAAAAAATTTAATTTTTGAAAAAAAACAAAGGTACATTAAAATGTCTAATAGCAAACTTGCCAGCCTAAATTAAATCTAAAAATTTGTTTTTGACCTTTTTTCTCACGAGACGCGAGGTGAGAAGTGTTTGTTAAAGCCGAAAGAGCTTTAACAAAAGAGAATTCACAATCACTAAATTTCAGTTGTCGATTGTTTGACCTTTAGTTTTAAAAGGCCTATGCAAAACTGTGGGGGGGGGGGAGTGTAATGACCAAGCAATAAATAAATAATATATTTATTAAAAATAATCGAAATAATAAAAAGAATAAAAATCAAAATTCTTATTTAATTATTGCAGGCTTCACACAACTTTTTTGGTTAAGTTCATTCTATCCGGTTGAAAAGTCTATTATTACATTTTTTGTTAAGAATTGATCTTTCTTGGTTAAAAATTTTATTTTATTTGAAATTGAATTATTTTGATGAAAATTCGTCTCCTTTTATTGAAAATTCAACACTTTGATTTTTTTTTTCATGAACATTCATCTTTTTTTGATTGAAAAATTAATCTGTTTCGGTTAAAAATGATTTTTTTGTTGTTGAAAATTCACATTTTTGGGTTGAAAATTCATCTGCTTCGTAGAAAATTCGTATTTTTGGCTGGAAAATTCATGAAGTTGGTAGAAAATTTTACTACTTGGTTCAAAATTAATAACTTTTTGTAAGAAAATAGTTGACTTTTCTACCAAAATAGTTGTATTTTAAACAAAAAAGATGAATTTTAACAAAAATAATTAATTTTGTACCAAACAGGCGAATTTTTGAAAAAATACATGAATTTCCAACAAAATAGTTAAATTTTCTACTAAAACTATCAATTTTCAACAAAAAAGGGAATGTATCTATTTTCAGATTAAAAAATTAATTTCAAGAAAACAGTTAACATTTCTAGCATAATAATTGAATTTTCAAACAAGAAGATTAATTTTCTATTACAAAAGGCGAATTAAAAAAAAAAACATAAATTCTCAACCAAATAAATAAATTTCAAACTAAAACAAATCAATTTTCAACAAAAAAGGGAATTGGTCAATTTTCAGTTTAAAAAATTAATTTTCAATAAAACAGTTAAATTTTCTACTAGAATAGTTATTTTTCTACCAAAAATTTGAATTTTCGGCTGAAAAATTAAACAATTAATTAGGAAATTTAACCATTTGGTTGAAAATTGATGTATTTTGTTGAAAATTCGTCTGTATGGTAGAAAATCAATTTTTTGTTGTTAAAAATGCAACCTTTCGGTTACAAATTATTTTTTAAACTGAAAATTCAACTATTTTGTTGAAAATTCAACTGACTGGTTCTAAATTAACATTTTTATTGAAAATTCATATTCTCGCATTGAAAATTCAATTGCTTTATAGAAAATTCATCTTTTTGGTTTGAAAATTCAACAATTTAGTATAAAATTTAACCATTTGTTACAAAATTAAATTGTTTTATAGAAAATTCGTTTTTTCATTGAAAATTAATTCTGATTAAAAATTTAATTAGATCATTTTTGGTTAAAAAATGATCTTTTTTAATTTAAAAATTCAACCATTTAGTAAACAAATTTTAGAAACGAAAAAAATATAAACTAAAAATTATTCAAATTCAATTTGGACTACGATTACATCCACTTTTTAAAATATTCAGTGGAAAATTTATGCAATTCGTTGAATTTTTTTTTTTAATTGAAAATTAAACTATTTTGCATTAAATTTGTCTTTTTGGTTTGAAACTTCAATAATTTGGTTCAAAATATAATTATTTCCATGAAAATTCGTCTTTTTAGATTCATCTTTTTCGGTTCTAAATTTAAGCTAAACTAAAACTTGAACTAATTTATTAAAAATATATCTATTTTTTTTTGAAGATTCATAATTTTACTTGAAAATTTAACTGCTTTGGTAGAAAATGTAACAATTTAAAAATATTAAATTGAAAATTTATGTTGAAAATTCGTCTTTTTTTGTACAAAATTCAACTGTTTGGTGAAAAATTTACGTAATTTGTTGAAAATTCGTCTTTTCTGGTAAAAAATTATTCATTGTGGTTGAAAACTCAACTATTTCATTAAAAAATGTATGCATTTTGTTGCATAATCTGTAATCCTACGCGTACCAGGCCTTGCGTAGGACAACGCACGGGACCTTGCGCAGGACAACCCAACGTTCCAAAGTGCCTAGATAATAAATAAATATTATCTATTACAATTCTTGTTGAAAATTAGTATTTACAGGTTTAAAAAAGCAAATGTTTTTGAAGAGAATTCGTCTCTGGTTTGAAAATTCAACAATATTGTAAAAAGCATCGTTTCTTTATTAAAAATTAATTTTTTTACTGAACATTTATCTATTCGAATTTTATTTGAATTCTGATAAAAAATATCTTAGTTTGAAATTTAAGTATTTGGTGAGAAAATATATTTGTTTTCTTAAAAATTCATCTTTTTTGAGAGAAAATAATTTTTTTGTGTGTTCAAAATTCAATTCTTTGGTTTAAAATGAATTTGTTTTAATTGAGGATTCAAGTATTTTGTTGAAAATTCGTCTATTTTTATAGCAATTCAACTATTTGCTTCAAAATGTACGTATTTTGCTGAAACTTCGTCTTTTTTGATAGAAAATTAATCTTCTTGATTGAAAATTCATTTACTTTGTTGAAAGTTGAACTACTTTGTTAAAAATGAATTGTATTAGTTGAAGATCCATCTTTCTAGTTGATAAATCAACTATATGGTTAAAAATGATCTTTTCGTTTGAAAAGTCGTTTTTTTTCTCGTTATATTCAAATGTTTTTTATTTAAAATAATTTTTGTTGTTTGAATATCAACTATTAAATTTTGTTGTTGAAAATTAGTATTTTCAGCTTGAAAATTCATTTTTTTTTGTAGAGAATTTGTCTCTTTGGCTTGAAAATTCAACGATTTAGTTTTAAACTTTATGTCCTTTTTGTAACAAAATTATTCTTTTTGATTAAAAAAATGCAACTATGTAGTTGAAGATTCATGTCTATTTTGGTAGAAAATTAATTTTTTTGTTTTGAAAATTCAACTATTTTGGTAGAAAATCCAACTATTTAGTTGAAAAATCAACAATTTGGTAGAAAATTCAACTATTTAGTTGAAAATTATATCTGTTTGGCAGAAAAATCAACTAT
>JAABKJ010012978.1:0-10404 GCA_011634705.1 Andricus grossulariae
CCATATGTCATCCAGATTAAAATCCGGATAGAGTCGCTAGTTTTCCGTTTCAGATTTTACGAACCGAAAGAGATCCAGATAGAGACGGAATAAAATCCGACGTGGGCTATTCGCACCTTTTTCCGGCTTTGCATCTGACTCTATCGGATCCTATCCGTCATTTTAAGCAGGGTGACCTAGCTATGCAAACGTCAATCCTTCGTGCGAAAACGACCAGCCAATTGATTGGTGAGAAAATTACAGTATCACCGAAAATTATGGATGCGTCTGTTTTTTGACAGTTTTTAGAGTGCTTTTATTTTCATAATATTAAAATGAAAATGGTAAAAAATTGAAAATTTTCCTAGATTGAAGGAAATAGACAAATTGTCAACAAGTTATTACTTAAAGTCGTGAAATTTTTATGTGTTTTGAAAATGTTAACAATATATTGAGATGATTTTGAATTTCCCCTAAATTATGCGAGACGGTCAAACTTGTACTAAAAAATAATTTAAATTCAAAAGAGTAAAAGACATTAGAAATACACACGTTCAAGAGATGCTTTGAAATCCCATAAAATTGTTTCAATTCTTTGAAATCTTAAACCTAGACCTTTTCGAAATTTCCAATCTTTTGGTATCTCTTGACTTGAATTCAGTTTAAGTCTTATGATGCCTGTTTTCGGCTGACAAGGTGGCTCTTTATATAGCTAGTACTTTTTATGACCGCTGTCAGATGTGCACTCCAAACGCAAACTGTCCAACAGAACTGCAGTAACAAAATCTTCATAATGCAGTTTTGATACGCAGTCTGAAGTACGCACCAAAATTTTTTCTTCGTGAAAAGTACCAACTATATCAAGTTTTATTTTACCAATCGAAAATAGACGTCAAAAAGTAATATTTGCATGCCAGGTGACAAAAATATGGCATAGAGCGTATAAGCTAACCCTTTTTGGGCTCGAAGGATATTTTTTACCTTGAGCCGTCGACTCGCCTGAAGCTCCATCTTCGGCTAAGCTGAGCTCATTCTATCGGTCGATACTGTATGCTTTTCCTATTCTTTTTCCTACAACTAGTGGGACACCCATCCACCCCTCAGTTTCCTGAAAGCTTTCTAAAACTGATAACTCACATATTTATTTAGCAGCTACCAAAGAGATGAAGAGAATTGTAGTGTAAGTTGACACTTTAGTAACAGAGATGACTCCACTGGCTGAAGAAAGCTTGGACCGCCCTACAGTCGCCTGTCATGAAAAGGCGAATGAAAAATTCCTTCCTTATCATGAAAGAAAGAAAAGGGAAAAAGATTGTGCACAGCAGAGTACACTGGCTAAAAAAATGTAGAATCCACTATCATCGCCTGTAAGTGTCTGCATACGCTGAGTCGCTATTTCATGTTTTTTCTATTAGTTTTCGTTTAAATAATAAGACAATCTTCCTCCATTCCTTCACAGATTAAAAATTCTGAAATAGCCAACTTAAAAATTTCTCTATAATTCATTTAGCAAATACGGAAGTACTATCAGACGATCAAGGAAATTTTGAAAAAGTCATCAATTACTGCAAAAATCGAGAGATGGAAAACTAAATTAAATATTTTGAAGAAGAAATAGAAATGGAAGCACAGAAAACAGAAATTGAAGCACAGGAAATAGAAATTGAAGCACAGCAAACAGATTTCCCGATGGAAAACGATCAAATTACAGAGAACGACAGGGCGATACAATCACATAACACATATTTGCAGTCATTCACACAAACCAGGCCTCCACATCCATACAGACAAAGCACGTGGGACAACAGATTTCACACGTACCACGTGGCATTGCAATCAAACCAGACAGATACACGATCATCAACACATAGCATGAAGGACAAAAGCTATCAGACGTACGAAAGAGCCCCACAATCACATCACACAAATTCGCAATCATTGACAGAAGCTTCTTCACATCCATACAGACAAAGCACGTGGGACAACAGCTCTCACACCTACCTTGGGGTTCCACAATCTTACCGCACACATTCGCAGTCATTCATACAAACCAGACCTCCACATCCATACAGACAAAGCACGTGGGACAACAGCTCCCACACGTACCACGAGGCACCACAATCTCACAAGACAGATCATCAATCCTTCACACAAACTGGTAATTCCCAAATATACACACACAAAAGACAGGTGGTGTAACGGAAAGATCCGCACGATGGTACTTCCATGAACGAGGTCATGGAATGTCACCTGAGATCTAGGATTGTTTTATTGAATATTGCATCAGATTTAAAATTTGCGAATAAAATACTTTATTTCTCTGTATTATGAATTCAAAGGAAAGCGTGGCACAAAATGGTGACTGATCAAATAATAGAAGTTGCTCTCGAAGTGATGAGCGCGGAGGTGCGTTTTGCAGGGGGTTTGAGTCAGGTCAGGTAGAAAAGAAGGGATGTAATATTTTGGAAAGTTTGGTCATTTACTCAAGGCTGGAAAACAAACCCCTGATATGTACGATATAGTTTCAGGAATTGAGTACTAAATACTTAAGTACTAAAATACTTAAAATTGTGGAGACAGATGCTTGGGTCTATGTTTTCTACTCACAATAAATCAAGAACCTGGGATTTTTCTACTTCTTAATTCGCTCACTCTAGTTATTATTACGTTGGAATTTAAGCCTACTATCTTACAAAAAAAATTGTGAAGAATCTAACTGTTAACAACTCTGATTTTAATAAAGGTATATTGTTACGGTGTAACACATTTGATTCGATTTATTAAGCTATTACCCAACAGTACATAGATCAATTGTAGGGTTATACACTTATTAATAATTAACAGTGGTGACTCATCGTAGTCCCGTATTTTCAAACTCAATTTAATTTAATTAATTTTTCTAAATTGGTGAGGTTGGAATCACCGGTTTATTAAATGGTGCTACATATAATAATTCATATGATTTAGGATAGACTTTTGAATACATTTTCCTTGATAAAGATGTATTCCGGACACCTGGACTACCCGGATGTCTTCTCAGGACCTGGCGATATTCGAGACACTATTAAAAAAATCCCATTTTAGCTCCAAAGCCATTTTCCTTAAGAAAGATGTATTCCGGACACCTTTAGTACCAGAATAACTTCCTACGATCTGACGATATTCGAGGAACTATCGAAAAAAATAAAATTTCAAATCTAAAGCCGTTTTCCTCGAGGAAGATATATTTCGGACACCCATACGATAAGGATAGCTTATTAGGCCCTCGAGATTTTTAAGAAACAATGTAGGTGCCCCAGATTTGACTTATGAATAGAATTTCCTTGAGGAAGATGTATTCCGTACACCTGGAGTACCGGGATAATTTCCTAGGATATGTCTATAGAAGTACTATAGACACCTGAACTACAAAGATGCTTTCTCAGGACCCGGTAATATTCAAAATATTCCAAATAATCAAACTTTACTTCCATCATTCTCATCGAGGAAGATGTATTCTGGACACCTAGACTGCTAGGATGTCTTCTTAGTGCCAATCGACATTCTAGATGCTATGGAAAAAAATGAAATTTTAGTTCTAAAGCCATCTTCCTCGAAAATATGTATTCGGGACACCAGGACTATCAGGATGTCTTCTCAGGACCTAGCGATGTTCGAGACACTATAAAAAAAATCAAATTTTAATTCTACAAACATTTTCCTCGAGGAAGATGTATTCTGGATACCGCGACCACCAGGATGTCATTTCAGATCCAGGCGATATTCAAGACAACATCGATAATAATAAAATTTTCGTTCTACAGACATTTTCCTCGAAGAAGATGTATTCTGGACACCTGGACGAACAGGATAGCTTCTTAGGCCCTCAGGATTTTTGAGAAATAGTCTAGGCGCCTCAGATTCGACTTTTGAACACAATTTCCTCAAAGAAGATGTATTCCGTACACCTGGAGTACCAGGATAACTTCCTAGGATCCGGCGATATCCAAGACAGTATCGAAAAAACTAACTATCAATTCTAAGACGTCATTTTTCTTGAGGAAGATGTATTTCAGACACCTGGACTACTAGGATGTCTTCTCACGACCTGGCGGTATCCGAAACACTTTTGAAAAAATATCAAATTTTATTTCTAAAACCGTTTTTCTCCAGGAAGATGTAAGGAAATTAAATTCTAGTTCTAAGGCCATTTTTCTCGAGGAAGATGTTCGGACACCTGGACTATCAGGATAAGTTCTCAGGATGTCGCCATCTTCCAGACACTCTCCAGATACTTTAAATTTTAGTTCTAAACCTATTTTCCTCGAGCAAGATTTATTGAGAATACGTAAGACATTAGACACATTTGACGATCAAATTTTAAGAGATTGTAATACATTTTTGACATAAATATAAATAGTCACTAATGGATAATATAAGATAAGTTTTATACATACCTTTTGACCTTGCTGTTTACGTCCTTATTGTATACAGAAACTGATAATTAACATAATTCATTTCGTTAAAAGGAAAATTTGATATTTCTGTGGGAAAAACCCGAAACTATATTTTCTTTGGAAAAAACACCCGCCTCGTGTACAACTTACCAATAAACTTCTCTGTATCAAACACCCACAATTTCTCGTATGAAATAATACCCACTCTGGACACTGCCTTTATAAATAAAATAAAGCTAGTAAAATTTGAGAAAGAAACATTGTTTAAAAAACGAAAATTAAGCTACTGTTTCTTATTTAGATTCATGGCTTCTAATTAACAAAAATACTTCACATAAGGCTGAGTGGGCGAAAAGTTCTATGATCATTTTGCATCAATTATTGATGTATAAATGAAAATATTGAATTATGAAATTTTGTTGCTGGACGACGTCAAACTCCGAGATAAGTCCTTGGAACAGCATCCCAAAACGTTAATTTTGTTAACCAACGTCAAAGAATGGAATCAGAGCTACTTCGAAATCCAGGACTGACTATGGTAGAACTTGTAGAATTACAGAATTTGTGCAGCAAAAATAATGATCTTGGCGCAGGTGCGAATAACACACATTTCATTCTATGATCCACATTCCATAGTATATTATGCATCTAGGAAAGGAAAAAATAGCGCGGGACAAAAAAACTCCTCCCTCCTGCGGTGCATACAATATTTTCTGCAACACATGTTCGTAATACGCGGATTTTTTGTGGACGCCGTGACAATCGACAAGATTCTCTGATAGAGAGCAGCTCGTTACGAATTCTTTCCTTATTATGATCTTTTTCCCTGTTGGTCTTTTTGATTGAAAGACGACAACGTTGGGCCCATTTTGCATACTCGAAAACCCGCGTTTTTTCGTTCATGTGTTGGAGAAAATTTGTTATGGATATTCACTGTTAGGAAAGGCTTGAAAATTTAATGATTTTTAACGTAACTGGAATGGAAGCTTCTAATGTGTCCCCTAAGGGTTTATATTTTCCTTGTACCTCTTCCCTGTTCCTTTACACACACCCCGCATTACATTAATTTTCATGTACATGTGCGTGAATTTAAGTAGCTATATTGTGTATATATCCATATAAATCAGTTACAAAATTTAATACACACGCACATAAAAAGCAGTGTATAATATTTTTAATTTAATCTATGTGAATGGAAAGAACTTCAAATACGTACATTAAAAATGATTCCGTTTGTCAGTGTTCTCTGACAGTGTACGTCCATATGAATAGTGGGGCAGTCCATATATTACATGGTCCAAAAAGGAGCTGTTATGGCCCTGTAATGATGAAAGGGGGGGGGGGGCTCGACAAATTTTACTTAATATTTTTTTAAATGCCGTAATTCAAAAAAAGGCAGTCAAATAATATAAGACGGTGTATTCCGGTTGCTAAATTTCATATATTTTACTTTTTCGGAATACAAAAGGTTATTTCTATAATAGATATTGCTGCATATACTGTCTATAAAAACTCTAAAGAAAATATGAGAAAAAAATTTCTATGTATGTATAAATGTAGTTGAAGTTTTTCATGTTCATAGAAAATATGTGAGGCTATTTTTTTGGAAGATTAAAAGTATTGTGTTTATAAAAGAAAATCAGAATTACAAAAATTAGGTAAATATGGGGGGGAAGGTACGGCATATTGTTGCGGTAGTGTTACAAGGGAAAGGTGGATCTATAAATTAAAAAATCAAGCATTCCGTAATATATAGATAACCCTTAGGTCTTTGAAGAACCTTCTGGTCAGTTTGGAGTTACTCATGTGGGCGATTGGGCGGATAGGGTAAAGGCCCTAAGCTACAACTTCTAAAAAACTCAATATTTTCAAAAGAGAAATAACCTTAGACTTTAATATCTGTAATAGAGTCCCTGATGATTTTGAGGAAAAGTGGCCATTTTCTCAATGTATTACTTTGGTGGGAACAATATTTTTCAACCAGAAATTTCATTTTTGTTATTTGTTCTTTATATTTAGATGTTACTACAATGACTGGGAAGAAGCAAACGTTTTTGAAATAAGGAAATTATTTTATGAAGGGCATTTAGTATTTACTCAAACAAAAGGTAGGATAATGGAGGACAACTTTTATCAAAGCTTTATTTAATCCTCTAGGGAGAATTGGGACACTTCAACCCCCACCACTCGACTAGAGCCAACCGGAATACGGAAGTCGTGACAAAATTTGAACATATGTATAACAACGCATGTGCGTAGTGAAAGTTCTGAAAACAACCTAACCTCTCTTCATAGTTCCGACATTGCGATTGGCTGCTATTTGAAAATCCCGCGCTAAAAAGGACTTCCGTATTCCGGTTGGCCCTAACGAAACAGACACCATTTCCACGTCCTTTAACTCTTCCTTGCGGATCTCTAGGTTGGGTTGTAACAAAATTGAACCTCATGAGTATATACCATGATGACGATAGTTCAAATATTTATAATTTTAGATAGTTTGTGACCTTGTGCATTAGACCTTTGATGATCTTTGCCTGTTTGAAATAAAGAAAAACTGAACAAAGTCTTTTTATACTTTTTCAAATTTAAACTTAATTCATATACTTTTTTAAATCTTTAGCTGGCCAACTTCAAACTTACGGACCAGAGCAAAATTTCTATAACAGTCAACTGTTAGGAGCATCATCTAGAGGGTAGGGTATCGATTTCCAGAACTCGAATTTGACAGAATGAAATTTGGCCAGAAGAACGCTAAGTTCAGAGCGTGTAACTTGGGCAAACAATTTATGAATACAAGAGCGATGTTTCTTTGTGAAATAGCGCAAATGGCGGCAAATGGAGGTGATTTCTTTACATAGTGAAGCAACAGATGGCGATCGGCGTATATTTTTACTGAGGATGCCATGTGGAACCCCCAAACAGAACTTAGTTTTAAATATGTATTTAAATACTGGATAAAATTCATTATTGAAAAGTTATTATTAAAATCATTGGGAAATTGTAATTTGTCGAGACTTGTGTTCCTAGGTATTAAAAATACATCTTCCTCGAGGAAGTTCCGGTCTAAATAAAAATTTAATACACTTTGATGGATTTTTGAAGATCTTCTCATTCCTTTAAGTCATCCTGGTAGTCCAGGAATTAAAAGTACATCTTCTCCGAGAAGGTTTGGTTAGGAACTGAAATGCAAGATACGCGGATGCTTTTATAAGGGACTTTTCGTACTAAAAATTAATCCTGGCAGTCCAAGTATTGAAAATACATCTTCCCCAAAGAAGTTTGGTTAAGCATTGAAATGTAAGGTACCGCGGATGCTTTTATAAAGGTCTCGTCGTACTAAACATAAATCCTGGTAGTCCAGGTATTAAAAATACAACTTTCCAGAGGAAGTTTGGTTAAGAATTGAAATTGAACATACTCGGATGATTTTAAAAATGTCTTGTGGTAGTAAAAATTAATCCTGGTAGTCCAAGTATTAAAAGTCCATATTCCCCGAAAAAGTTTGGTTAAGAATTTAAATTTAACATACTCGGATGATTGTAAAAAGGTCGCGTCCTACTGAAAATTAATTCTAGTAGTCCAGATATTAAAAATACACCTTCCCGAGAAAGTACGAAAAGACCTTTCTAACCAAACTTCTTCGGGGAAGATGTACTTTTAATACCTGGGCTACCAGGATTTATGTTTAGTTCGACAAGACCCTTATAAAAGCATCAAGGTATCTTACATTTCAATTCTTAACAAAACTTCCTCGGGCAAGATGTACTTTTAAGACCTATACTACCGGGAATAACTCAAGTGCGACAAGACCTCTTTAAAATCATCAGAGTATGTTTAATTTTTAATTCTTAACAAAACTTCCTCGGGGAAGATGTATTTTTAATACCTGGACTACCAGAATTAATTTTTAGTACAACGAGATCATTTTGAAATCTTCCTAGTACGTTAAATTTCAATTCTTAACCAAACTTCCTCGGGGAAGATGTAGTTTTAATATGCGGACTACCAGAATTAATTATTCGTACGAATATTCCTTTGTAAAATCATCCGGGTATCTTACATTTCAGTTCCTAACCAAACTTCCTTGGGGAAGATGTACTTTTAATACCTGGACTAAAAAAAATACAGCAAAGTGTACTAAAGTTTTATTTACACAGGAACATCCTCGGGGAAGATGTATTTTTGACACCCGGTCTACTGAGATGAATTATTAGTTCGACGAGATCTTTAAAAAACATGAAGGTGTTTTAAATTTTATTTCTTGAACTTAATCGTGTATGAAATTTTTATTTACACCGGAACTTCCTCGAGGAAGATGCATTTTTAATACCTAGGAACACAACTCTCGACAAACCACAATTTTCAAAAAATTTTAACAGTAACTTTTTGTTAATAAATTTTATCCAGTATTCAAATAAATATTTTTAACTAAGTTCTTTTTGGAGCTTTCATATGGCATCTTTAGTAAAAATATACGCTGGTCGCCATCTGCTGCTTCATTATGTAAAGAAACCATCTCCATTTGCCGCCATTTGCGCTATTTCACAAAGATAAACCGCTCTAGTATTCATAAATTGTCTGTCCGCAGTTACACGATCTGAAATTAGCGTTCTTCTGACAAAATTTCATTGTGTCAAATTCGATTTCTGGAAATCGATACCCTACCCATCTAGAGCACATGATCGATTTGACGACTCATTATTGACTGGTAACCGAAAAGTAGATCTCCTTCGATCAAGAGCAAGTAATGATCGCCAAGCTCTTCATCAACAGATTCGTCTGCAAGAGACTGGTAAATATAAAAATCTTTCCAAAAATGTTTTTGATAAATCTACAAATTCGAAAAACTGAGCTAGTTGCTGTTATATTCTAAAACTGTACCTTCCAGTTCAATGTTATAATAGTAGTGAATGAATGTGACAAATATGCCGGGTTTGAATGCAGTATATAATTAAATTAAGAAATTTAGATACTGGACACCGCCAACAAAGGCTACTGAATCCCGAACCAAATTTGTCTGCGTCTTTAAATCAAATTTCTTTGATGCCACCTGAAGCACCTCTGAGAGATACAGGAAGGTTAAATGGAAGATCCTATATGAATGGAGGTTTGAAATGTGTTTTCTCACCCTAGAGTTGTTGATTTATTTTCAAGAGCGAAAGTTCGTTTGGTTTTCCGAGCTTTCTTTTTTGGTTTTGTGAGAATAAATGTAACACAAGTTTTTCAACGAGACGCAAAGAATGACTTTTTTAGGTTAAAAATGTGTTTTCTCAGCTTAGATTTATTCATTAATTTTGAAAATCATAAATTCGTGTGGATTCCCCAGCCTTAAACTTCTTTTTTGGTTTTATGAGATTAAATGTAACACAAATTTTTCAACTAAACGCAAAGAATTACTTTTTTAAGTTCAAAATGTTTTTTTTTTTCATCTTGGATTTGTTGATTAATTTTGAAGAACAAAAGTTCGTTTGGTTTTCTGAACTTTAAATTTCTGTTTTGGTTTTCTTCCAAGAAATGATAGGGAAATTCTGTAATAAGGGATCGTCCATATAATACGTTAGGCTTTTTTCTTTTGTTTAGGGATCGTCCATATATTACGCAAGCCGTTTTTCTTTTGTTTAGATAAAGACGAGAACAAAATTGCTGTGAAGTTGAGAAGGACACAACGATATAAACCAAAGAAAAACGGCTCACGTAATATATGGACGATCCCTTACATCGTTGTGTCTAAAGAACGTTAATAAACGTTCGCAAGAACAATTAAGAATCTTAACACTTATGAGACAAACAAGTGGTTGCTATATCTCGCTCTTGATTAATTCATTAGACACCCTGTATAATATATTTATCTCGCGCTTCGCGCTCGATAACGTATGTACCTCGCGCTACGTGCTCGGTCAATGTATTTTCCTCACTTTTAAAATTAAAGGTCAAAGCATCAACAACTATAATTTGGTGATTATGAATTATCTTTTGTTAAAGCTCCTTC